>DWPQ01001271.1:0-12728 GCA_018251795.1 Perichares adela | reverse complement strand
CAGAATACGAGCTACGGTATCCCCTGCCTGTCGTAAGAGGCGACTAAAAGGGGCTGTCGTGGTAGCGGACGGCTAGAGTGGGAACTCAAACTCCACCAGCAGCCCCGGGAAGGATGATGGCATGTGTGGCCACATGTCATCATAAAGGGGAAAGGTGCGAGTTGGGCCGCCTAGTCCCTCGCAGGCTGAGCCGAAAGGCACTGCGCTCGGAGGGCTTCGGGGAGGGTTTAGTGCGGTAGCAACCTCCATAACCTTGTATCGCTCCCTACGGCACCGGGTCCCTTTTGATGGTTTCCCCCTCAAAACAAAAAAAATACTACAAACAAAGCAAAGTCTAAGATAAGTCTAAAAGAGGTTTAATTTTAAAAATAGTGTTTAAGTAAGATTACTGACGTAGTAATATCGTGTATTAAAACACAGGAATTCTACAATCATTTCGTCGTCTCCACAGAGTGCGTAATACCCGATCAATTTTATTACGAGTATGCGTCACTGTTGATATTGACTGTTATCGCGTTATCATCAAATACATTGTCTATACAATACATGTACATGTTTCGATCATGTTTGTGATACGGTGTAATGTGAAATCTATGTTTATATGCCTCTAATGGTAGAGGTTGGCTATTTGTTAGTCATTTACGATTTTTTACTTTTACCATCGCGGATACAGACTTAACCATATCTTATATTATTATATTGCTGCCAGTAATCATTTTGGTATTATATATTTTCAAAATTTATGATTTTTTATAGCAAACAACAAGTTGATTAACCGCCTCCGAAAAGGAGGAGATTCTATGTTCGATTGTTTGCATGTTTTTTTTACGTTAAAGATTCCATTATTTAAAAAAAAAAGTAAGCCAACAATCAAAAAGAGGTAAAAAATTACATAATTTTAACGTAAATAAATAAACACTAAAACTTTATTCAATGACAAATTCAGTCCACAGATAATACACACACTACTCACTTCTTTATATAAGTTTTCAAGAATCAAGAATGCCAGCGTCAATCAAACACAATCTTATCTGCCTCTCGCAGTGTTATAGAAATTAGATAAGAGATTTGCTTGACAGAGGCTCGGTGTACATTATATTGCATTCTTTATTAAAGAAAGTAGCTAACGCGTGTTCTGGCCACTGATTCCCATTGTATCCAATGTACACTGAATATGTTTCGTTTGAAATGAATCAAATGTTCACAATCGTCTTAAATAACGTGAGATTTATTTATCGAAATCTAAGTAATATCTCGAATTTTAATTACCGGAATAAGCGACATATTTAGTAATCGTTTCTAAATTCTCATGATGTTTAATCTAACTACTATAAATAAGTGTTATAAATAGGTATGGGTCTCTTCGCCTTTAACCGTTCCACTTCTTTGACATACAACAACGCCGTTGATGTCTATGGTGTTCTGATAACCATCAATCAAATAATTAAACAATCGAATGTTCTCAAATGCATATCATAGATCTCGTTTAAGCTGTTTTGATCGAATCATACTTTTAATGTTGGTACACTTATTAGTGTTATCTGTCAGGGGATATTTTTAAAAATTGTAAAAAAATTGGGGTTAAATTTTACAAAATTAGAATTCAGCGCCCTTATTTTGCAGAAAAGTATATAAATTAAATTATTATAATTCAAGCTTCAGTCTATTTCAATGTAATTAGCATTGTGACTTTTTTTTTTAATCTGATAAAAGTTAAGCCCAATTAAATTATGTTCTTAATTAAATTATTCTCAGTGTTGCCTACGTAAATGTAACAATTAATTGCTAATGAAGACGCAATTCGTGTGTCATTGTAATACTGTTGGTTTAAAATATTTAACAGTACCAAATCTGCCAAAATTTATAATCACGAACTAGTTGAACCGTAATGTTTATTAATTTGTAGAACCTGGGTCCAGATTCGTAGTAAACTTTGTTAACATACTGGAAGGCTAACGAATACAATTGACTAATTTAATAATGACAGTCTACGCTTTTTTATCGATGATATTTAGCAACTTATTATTAGTTCTCGCAATCAGTAATCCACTCAGACGCTATTAACCATATGTCCATGAGTCAAGTTAATAGCGAGGCGAAGATTACTGTAATCAATAATCAGATAATTGCATTAGTTTTACATGACGTGTTTTGTTCGATACAAAGTAATATTTCGTAAATATATATGGTAATGCTGAGAAAATTACCAACGATGCTGTGGATGAAGAAATACATAAAGATATGAGGAGTTTATTTCACCGTTTCTTCTCATTAATAATGTTTTCGAAACGGTAGTAATAGCAAAGCGTACTTAAGTGTAATATCCGAACGACTATATTATTTTTGAATTTTCTTTTCATTTTTTTATTTTATGAATATAATACACGCGCACTGGCTGACATAGTTCGAAATGTTGGTTCTAGTAAACCAAAGGAAATACGCAGAAGTTAACGCATTGTCCAATTTTGAAATGTATGTAGATTAAACAATGTGGGAATTACCCATTACCTAATACAATTATCTATTTTGCGAATTAGTCATTATATTGAATAGCCCATTGTTACAATTGGTCATTTTGAGGCTTATAATGATTTTAGGAATTACTTTTTTTACCCTTGTTCTTTAGAATGAGTTAAACTGGATATTTGTTCAGGTTTGTAGATGTGTATTCGTTTAGTTTTGTCTAAAGGCTTTGTAGGTTTTGTCACAATAGGTAAAGCTATTTCTAAAGTTAAAATGCTTTAATAATCATTTGAAGATAAGTAAATTACCGTTCTCCAGGTGTTGTGTAGGAGATAGTAAGCTACTGAATCAGAGTTACAGTTAATTTTATTATTTGAGTATACCCAATGATGTTTACGTGGGATATCTTGGTTGAACCTTATGTTTTGCCTTTATAGTGTTTTATCACGAAGGTTCGTTGTGCACCTGTCTGCACGCATTTCCGCATATAAATTACACAATAACGTTAATACATTATAACACAGTGGCGTGGAACATGGCTGTGGTATACTAACATGATTCAATAATGGCTATTGCTTCCACAGTACTCGCTATGAGAGAAATATTCACGCACGTCGGTTTGTAATCCCGGCCACAGCAGACTAGGTTTAACATTAATCATCATCATATCATAATCCCATAACTAGCCCACAGCTGGGTCACATACAAACTGAGGCGTTGGTGGTTTGAGCGTCTTGCATCACGGTAAATTCGAGATGTAATCCTGAACTAAAGTTATGTGTATTAGAAATGAATTACCACTTGCTTCGACGAGAGCAAACATCGTGAGGATACATGCATGCTGAAGAGTTCTTAAGTGTTCTTGAAGTTTAATATACCGAAGTAACTTTACGTTTTTAAAATATTTCGGTAAATAAATCTAGCTCTCGGATCCTGAGCATTTATGATGTTAATCACAAAATGAATAACGGGTTAATGAATACAAACAAATAAATGTAATAGAAGTATTCAATTCTAAGGGTTAATGCATCTAATTACAATATAACTTATTACAACTACAACTTACCTCAAGTTTTTTGGAGTATTCTTCGCTGACCCGCTCCTGTTCCTTCTTTAGCTCTTCGTTTTTCTCCAACAATGCCTTCCCCAACTCTGCCGCGAGCAGGAGATCAGACTCCTTCTGCTGAAGCTGACTCCACACGTCCTGCTCCCCGCTACCGTCCATCACGTCTCTCGAAGTCGACATTTCCTTCACGTAATCCTCTAGATCCGCGTAAAAATGCTCATCGGACAAGCTGAGCGCCGATGGGGTTAATCTATTCCCACTCCTACTTCTGCTTCTTCTATTCCTGTTGACGCTGTGCGATCTCGTGCTCCCTCTCCCAACAAACTCTGTTTCTTCTACTATAAATTCCGGCGATCGGCGGTCCGGGGGTTCGGTACTGAATCGTGTATCTCTACTACTTCTACTATTTGCACTAAAGTCACCAGCCATTTAGTCTATCCGACTAATTGGTTTCACTATACGACGCGACTTAAGTAAAAAAAACTAACTTTGCACTATTTTGGTGTAGCTGTTCTTTTTGAAGAGTTTCTCGATCGCCTGTGGGATTTTAACTGGCTTGACTTTCGGGAGCTTGATTTGTTTGAAAATGTTAGTAGGAACGTCGAAATCCTTTTTGAGGGCCATCATAGAAATGTAATAAATACACTGTTTGTTGATTTCATGTCACTGACACTGCACTTGGTAAACGGTGCCGCGGTATTTGTTGAGTCGATGCACTCGCGCGAACGAACGGCACGACGTTGCCTCGACAACGGCTCGGACACAACAAACTTTAACAAAGCGAAACCGGCGGCGTGCAACCTGCGAGGTGGTAGAACGACTGAACGAATCCCGATATACAAAGATTACTTTGCGATCAGTGGCTGACGTAGGCAGGTAAAAGAATCAAGGATTAACTTCAACTGTTCTATAAAAGTTTAAGTTAAAAGTTTTAAAAGTTTATATTCTTTAAAATTAATGATATTAATATTTATTATTTTTTATCAAGTTAAAAGCCAATGAACACTTGAATCGTTGTTTTCATTTTGATAATGTAAAATTCGTGCATTAATTAAAATGTACTTACACGATTCAGTAATACATTTATTGTTTAAGATAACTCAACTGAATTAAAGAAAATAATGATAATGATAATGAGCATAATTTTACAAACTTTAAAAATATGCGGATACCATTACCGGATACAGTGAATTCTTAAATACATTTTTAAGATATTAAAGGAACAAATACCTACATACAAGAAACCTGTGACTATACCTATTAATATAATTATAATATATGATATTTTCTGTAATATTATACACTTTTCTTTGTATATGTAAAGAAACAAATGTATAAGGAAGAAGAGAAAAACACTTAACATTTTAAACAATAGTAGGCATTTAACTTGATCGAATGGCCATCTGAACTATACTTTATCTTTGAATGGAACTAACACGTGTGTCGGAATGAGATGGCAATGACAGGTAAACGTCAAAGCCGTATAGTAAGAGCGGGACAACACACCTCCAAGGTGATACAAGTGAGTGGTCGGTTAGTCAAAAATGGTGAAATAATTTACGGTTTATTTTTTATGGTTGTTGTATAGGAAGTGATTTCATACGGATACTAATGATACTGACCGATCAGATATATTTTTTAATAAAAGCCGGCAAAGTGCATAACGCACCGAGCCCAGTGTAGGGTTCTGTATTCAATACGACAGTACGCGGCGATACCTCACTAAAACCACGAATATACAAATTAAAGCAGTTGAAATCAAACTTTGAAAATCCTCGAGCATCACCATAGCTATATTTAAAAACATATATAAATAATATTACCCTTTAAATATTAAGAATTATTATTTAAAAACTGAATTAGCCAAAAATATTACAATTGCTATTATTACTTACAAAATCTTATTAAGTTTTTAAGCGATAGTAGGTAAGTTACTAGATGCTAATAAGATCTATAGGATTTACACCGGAGATCCCGGTTCGTAGAATTTCAAAGTTTCCCTTCATAAAAAAAAATTGTAATTTATAGCTAATACACACATAACTTTGTAAAATTAAAGGAGCAGCATCGAATCTGGGCAATCCATACATTAAACCGACGTTTAAGCCACAAGGCTTAGGTATGTAAATAGTAAGTATGACAATAAATACTTCCAGTAAATAAATTGAAAGTTTACATTCAATGACAGTTTGAGAGGCGATTGATTCTAGAAGAAATATAATAGTCAAACATTTTGTTGCTAAGTTACTTGATCGACTTAACGATAATATTAAAATACAAAGTTTTGGTACCAACCGTCTTAGCTACTTTCTACCTTATTACATTGGCAATTAGATTATTTTATAAGAATAGCGTAGCAGAAATGTTCACTACACTTTCGCAGTGTAATATAATGTGGCCTTCTTCAATGACACCGTTTACATTAAGACACAATTAATCTTATACACCCAACTTTAGGCAATAACTGTGAAGATATTACTAAAAACATATAAGAACGACGGGATTTTAAAGTAAATTAAAAAGGGAAATTGATCGAAGTGCACAACGTTTATTTAGCTGAAGTTTTGAAAACCAGCACCAGAATGTCAGGAGCCGAAGATAATGAAATGGAGAAGATTGCTGAAGATGAATTGTCTAAACTTCAAAGACAGGTAAGTTTATTCAAAACCAGATTAGATTAGTTAGTTAACTGGACATCATTGTAAATCGCTTTACCCATGAAACCTATCTGCTGTGATTGCCGGCTAAAGACAATTATTTTGGAGTTTTTTGCATGTTCCGTTTGAGTTAGCACGAGAATATTTTAACGAAGAACGGGAATATTTGATATTGGTGTCAGAAGCTTTGCAACGCCCGAGTGATGAGACGGTTTTATTTTGGCGTCGTTTATCTCTTTAAACTGGAATAAGGGTATTGAGATAAACGAAGAAATGCCATGGCCAACTCCTCTAGAGCAAATTAATTCAGGACTATGTTTTAACATCGAGTAGAGATTCATGCCCTGAAATCCCTGAATTGCTAACAGCGTATAGATCTTCATACCCTGGGTCACCATTGGAATACAAAACTGTTTCATATAATCGTTTCCAGTTCCGTGTAATGGAGATAGACCGTGCCACAGTGGTGAGCAGTGTCCAACCGACCCTGCGAGTGCAGAGGAACATCATCAGAACCCTCACTGCTGAGCTGGAGCGGATCATGATGGAACTCAAAGTATGTACATTTTTGTTTATCAAGTAAGCTATCTTACAGTTTTGAAGATTGTTCTAAAAGTATGAACCAATATTATTTTAATGTGCATAGCTGATGAAGTAGCAGGCAGAACACCCATTGGTTATATTTGTCATAGGCGGATAGGTACATTTGTCATACATACCTTTTTTGGAGGAAAATCTTCTAAAGATACCCAATCTCTGCTAACAAGAGATTCCGGGGTATGTGGGAGGGTACAATCCCAAACCCTACATACTCAAACTCTTACGGCATCGGTCCTCACGTATGGGGAGACACCGGGATCTCGAATGCATCAGTTTCTTCCCTGTGTCATAAACACTACAGTTGTCATAGACATCGTTATAAATGACGTGGTATTACTTGTAAGTCAGGGATATTGACCGTTTTTGGCTTCTTAGCGAGTCTTAGTTGATTGGTTGTTTTAATATATTCAGATATTAACACGCAACCGGCAATTGACCTGCGGCTAACCTCGGCTTCACTAGCTAAGGCTGCGTTAGAAGTCTGTACTAATTGGTAGGCGGCTATTTTGCAATTAAGTATTTAGTTTTAACCACAACGGAATACAACTGAATGTCGTAATTTTAAAACGTATGAAATAAACAGCTTTATGGCAACTAGCGACGTTGGGGTATTTTTAAAGGAAAGCGAAATGAAGTTGTGATAAAAAATACGGTTAATATGCAATTTGAATTTCAACAAAACACGTTGTAACTAAGCAGCAGTAGGATTAATAGCGCTTAAGAGATAAGGCATCCAAATCTAGCGACATATAAAAATCCAGCGATAATAATGTATTAGTCACGATTTACGTTATTACATTATTCTTGTTGCTGGACCTTAATTATCATAATTATAGCTTATTTTTTCTGTTATAATTTTAATGCATTCGATTTCAATTTTGATGTAAAGTGATGTAACATTAGGTTTAATAATGATAAAACTGGTTTCATATAATTTCATGCTAAACGTGTTCATAATACTAGCGACATTGTTTCACCCACCTAGCGGTAGAATCTATTAATAGGATTTATTAATATTGTAACAAACGTTTGTACACACATCCCTACATCAATTCCAATCCAATTAAGGGCTTTATGGGACTCCACCTATCCTCGAGCCCAAACCAGCCTCGCCTTCATGGGAAGTAAGTAGGTACACCCTGCAACGGGCGAGGTTATGTCCCTAGATTATGTACTACCCAGCTTAATCCCAAATCATTCATGAGCTGTCTGGAAGAAGCTGTAAAAGCCGCTAGAGCCATTACTAGGCCATCACCATCCTCCTCGAATCTATTGTGAAATGTTTTGACGTATTTTGGCTGCAACGTCGGAGAGCCAGCAAGAATGCCTTTCGTGTCACGGACTTCCAAGGGCGCCTCTGACCGCTTCCCATCACTACCCTACTCGTTTAACGGCTATTGACGTTGAAAAACAAAGTGAATTTACACTCATTCATGATATAACGATATACAGACATCTCCCATATCGAATCGAACAAGCGATTATTACCGGATGGAAAATCTCCCGACGATAATTTTATACGCTTTCATTGGATACTTCACGTTCTTATCATTAGCCTCCTTTTTACGTTGCGATATGTACGTCGTACGAGACTCAACTGTGAATAGGAACTTAGTTCAAGCAGTAAAAGTTATCGGCTATTTATTTGAAAAATTATGATAAGAAATATAAATTAAGCAAGGCATGAGCACATTTCCCACATTTAAAATGGTCTAATAGTCTTGAGTCTAAGGCCATAATCCAATATACTGGCCAATTGCAGATTCTTCTAATTCTAATGCAGGTTTCCTTACAATGTTTTAATTCACCGACTTGCTTCGGTAGTAATACGCACAATTTCAAATATTTAGACGCATGTGTAGGATTCAAACTCGGACTCCTGGGAACGTGAAATCGGCGTTATGTCAGCTATTCAAGATATATATCATTTATATATGCGCAAACAGTCCTTGCCGTAAAGTTCAATACGTTGACATTTTAAACAGTTCCTTATTCGGACTGGTCATAATAAATTACGGAATATTACTTAAAAATCTAAATTTTAATTACATGGCAGTTGACATTAACACACGCTACACGAATCTGAGGAAAAAAAATGCGTGATCTTTGCCAGATATTAATTTTTAGTCGTACGTCATACGTCGTACGTCGTGAGACATGAATGTCGTGAGTTGTAAAGAGTTACCTTTCAAAAGTATTTACATTTATCTCGGTGGTCCACGAGGCATGACCAATTCATGTATATTTTACCATCAACCAACAGTCGCGTGAGGTTAATTAAGTATAAACGTTTATGAGTTTTTCATGACAAAATCTAGGTACATCGTCTGCCGCACATAGCTCAGTACAGAAAATTACTCTAAGTTTATTAAATTGTATTTATTTAGTTTTATTTTTATAACTTAATTCTTGATAACAAAATCATCGTAGTTATTGGAATCATGCCAGCACATGAGCGAATCAGTGCACACTGGTCTCTTTTGTACATAAGGAGTCCTGGAATGTTCCAAGCCATAGTGCAGGTTTAAGATACTTTAACTAGTTTAAGCTAAGGTAAGCTAGTATACCATGTGCATATTATCTCTAAAAAGCGCGATAGTGTGGAGTAAATTTTAAATTTTTCCGGCTAAAGATTATATTCGTTTGTCCACAGTTAACAAATAGCACGTCGAATCTTTTAGAAAATGCTAGGACCCGAGAGATGCTGGTAGGTCTCCTCAAAGAGCATGAAAAGTGTTCAGCAGAGGTGAAACAGCACCGCGGAAACATCAACGAGCTGGACTTTCTGCTGAAGCAGGTTCAGAAGGAGATCAAGGGACTACGATCGAAAGGCACCGGTTCTGATAAGGTATTATACAAATACAACCTCTAATTACTCTGCTTAGACTGGCCACCTTTTCCAATATCACGCATGATGGAAACCATTTCTGCATGTGTAAAATGTAATATGAGATATGATATAATAGGGAAGGTGAGTAAAGTAAGAGTTTTGTTTTAAAGATTTCTGAGTGACTTAAGAATTCTTCCCACTTTGGCTTTCGTTTACGATAAATTGGGACTATAAAGCAATTTGTGGGTCACAAAGATTAGATTAGATCCTAGATGCTTGGGCTACAGACACCGCCGACATTATAATGGTATACATTGTTTGTTTCCTCAGCAAGAAACTGCCAACAACCTGACGAACCAGTCGACGGTGAGCCAGCTGGAGAACAGACTGAACACTGCTATGAAGAAGTTCGACACAGTCATCAGCGACAACTACAAGATGCGGCTGCAGATAGACCGGTTGCTGCGGGAACGGTAACGGGAACACGTCTACTTCAAAATAAATTAAAAGACCTAGTTTTTCATCGCACTTTCTTTAATAGTCCTGTAAATATGGAAAGCTATCTCATATTTTAAATTCTCACCTAGGTGCAAGTGGTCACGCGGCCGATTACCTACACGTTGGATAGACTCAGTAAAGGCGATAATAAAAGGCTTCAAAGCTGAATTTTCCGGTGATGCTGAGAAATCGAGAAACATAGCAGATAATAGTGCAATATTATCTGCATCGTTATAGAACCACAACCGTTCTGTCTAAAATTAACTCTGATGCAAATGAGGAGAGATTTTCCATTGTCTGTACTATATATACATATACAGGAGACCGCTCCCACATTCACTATCTGTTTTGCCAGTGGAATGGAAATATAAAAAAATATCAGAAACCCTCCCTAACCTAGAACAAATATTTTTCTATCACATAAATCTGACCCAGGCCAGAAATCGATGCCATTTGCTCGGCATTCCGGATCACTGCCAACTGGGCTATAGAATGACGAGCTAATCAAATGTATTAAATTGTTTTTAGTCAATTCTTCAATACCATTTGGAAGAGCCAGGTGAAGCGGTTGATGGACGGCAAGGCTCAGATCCTGGAGCTGGTGGAGCAAGCAATCGGCACGTACGACCAGCGCGAGGAGTGGTGCGCCAAACTGGACGCGCTCAAGGAGAAGGCCGCAATCGACTACCGCAAGCACTGTTTGGTATGTTAAGTGTAATAATAAAATCAACACACATTAGGCAAATAAAAGGAGCTCCACAAAATCTAGACACTGACTTTGAATCTGATCGTAGAAGTGTAAATAATATCCCAAAGGGTGATATGGGATATAAAGGGCTCCGTCAATCCTTGAGTCCTTGAGTCCATCTGCTCACGATGCAACGTACATCGGACATGGTTATAGCGCTAACTCCTGTAAATGTTCCGAATTGTTGCAATGTCCAAATTATTATCTACTTACATGAATAATTAAATATTAATTCATCTAGTCATGAATGTTAATCTATTTACGTTATAGTGAATATTTAGAACTTTCAAAGGTAAAATAATTTCGCAAATTCGTTAGTTTTGTACATTTAATTTTGTATTTTTTATTCTGCACACACGTATAGTCTACCAAGCTACCAACATACATGATAATATTACAAAACTAGCAGAAAAGCTGTTTTAGGAGGTATTTTTTAATTTATGAACTAACTTTGTAGTAATTACGTAATACTAAGTCTCTTTTTCTGGATCTTGTCTTAAATATTGTGGTTTGCTTACCTCCCATAGGAAGTCCGTGAGCTCCAACGACAGCTGGACCACAGCATGAAGCTGGAGCAGTTCCTACGCACGAAGGGTACGGTGCGGCTGACAGCGGCGGACGCACGCGCCGAGGCCAAGCGGTTGGAGCAGCAGGAGATGGAGATCCAGGTGTACAACAACTACGTGAACATCCTCGACGCCATCCGGGTGAGATATGCGTCACCACGGGAACTTTAAAAAAAACAAATTTATTTATTCGAAGTAAGGGTTTACAAACACTTTTCGAAAGTCAATTTACATTGCTTCAGCAAATCTCTACGATGAGTAGACCCTAGAAGAAGAAGCGGCAAGAAACTACCGGACTATATTTTCCTATTCAACTTTTTCAGTAGCGGGTAATTGTGCCATGAGATTATTTTAAGCAGTTTAATGCATTCTGCGCAGTTCAAAGAAGATGAGGATTAATTTCTAACACATACACATAACTCTAATTAATTTGTGGTTCATGCAATATTTGAACGGTGACCCTCCCCGGCAGAATACCAACATTCGAACCACTAGGCTATGTAAGTGACACTGCTAGGTTATGATAAATATGAGTTAGGAAATAAAACTATCATCAAGCTACTCAAGTTATATTTCGTCCTGGAATTGGGCTGATATAAACTATTATACTTATTACAACATCTTCCATATGTATTGTGTGCTGTAGTAAACTATAGGTATTTCTTTCTCTTTAAAAGACCTACTATTTTTCTCTTTTCGGTGCAGGAATACACGGGAGAAGATGACGTAGATCGTCTGACACAAGAGTTCACGCGACGGGAAGAAGAGAACTACGCGCTGTTTAACTACATCAACGAAGTGAATACGGAGCTCAAACATCTGAGCGACAACGTGAAGTCGCTGCGGAATAGTATCGGTTAGTAATGTTAATGCAAACGGTGCATCGTGTAGCTTAGGACGTAAGTGGCTTCATCCATCCGTAAACCAAGCCAGTGATCAGGTAGTCTAAAGCCAGTCATCAAAACTTGTGGTTCACGAAGAAGGGACGAGGCAAGGTCCTTACGAAGGGCGCTGGACTTTGTACCCAGTAACCTCTCTCGTATGGTAATAGCATTTTGTACTTTTTTTTGTTTTGACATATTTTTATTTACATTTAATAGATATCTATTAGACGAGAACACCGCTTCTAGACGTATCGCTACTTAAGAAATCAGTCCGTAATTTATAAGTCATGAATATGCCACGGTCATAGTAGGTGCGAATGATTTACTCAAAAAGTCACAACACGCTAATTAGCCAATTACACAAAACCAGCCATATCAACCCTTTGAAATTGTCTTAATTAAAGATATTTGATGAG
>DWPQ01001270.1:0-12728 GCA_018251795.1 Perichares adela | reverse complement strand
AAAGTCCCCCGAAAGCGCCCTCTCATGTATGTGCCCCTTTTTCTCAAAATTTTATGAACGGATTTTTGTACGGTTTTCACTAAAAGATAGTGCAATACTTAAATATATAAATAAAACTCCAATATATAAAATCTTTTATAAATCAGGCCGGTGATCATATATCTTGACTGTGTTAGCTATGTATCCCATAAACTTGTAATCAGAAATTATGTTGAATGATATTTAAATCCTTTAGGTTGATAGTAAGAGGTAGCTGCTGTTCATTATCATCAAATAAATCTGTACGTCATGCTAACGCCCAAACTGAAAACAGCTTATTATAGTTGTATCTACAATTATGGAGAGGTATAGATATCAAGCAAGTAGATTAAGTTAATTCTTGGCTTGGGCAGATGACGTCTTTGGTGTTATGATACCTATAACTAACGGCGATCATTTGCCAGGTGACGCATCGCTCTGCGGTCATTTGCTATGTTGTTTGAATAGATTGCCTTTCCCGACATTTCGCTAATGTAACGACACCCACATGTAAATCTTCAACTTCGCGATCGTTCCCATTTAATTTTCACGCACAATCGACTTCACCGCAAAGCTATTTAACAGGGAACAGGTCCACATTAACAACTCAATATCCGTGCCCACGATAAATGTTATGGGATTTCGATAACGTTGCGGTTCTCCGGTTTCTTTTCGACAAGATTTAATGTAAGTGTTATAGAAATAACGAGTGGAACATAAATTCGAACACACGGAAACTGGACATGTAGGTGCAATCAATTATCCGTTGACCGAATCGGGTTTCATAGGTGCTTACTCGGAAGACTGCTACTTTTTCTACAATGAAGCGTCATTGATCAACACTTTTGATCTTACAGAACCGCATGTTGATCAAGCCACAAAACTTTTGAGTTTTTCTTAAGGGTAGACGTCGAAATGAGATTCAGTTCAAAGTACTAACGAAAACAATGACGACAAAACAACGTAAACCGAAACAAAAGACATGGCATGGACAATCATTGAATATCACGTAGAACAAAAATCAGAACACACAGAAACTGTGAATGTAGAAATAATAGTTTATTTTAAAGTAAACCAGTGTGTAGAAGCACCGACGAGATAAGAAACAATGTCTATTGACACATGTTGGAACGAGGCGCCGTCGCGCCAGTACCGTGTATGGGCATTCAATAATCAACATAATCTACGTCGTTAACACGAGGTGGTTTGCACAACAAGCTTCGTACAACTGCGAGTACTAAACGCTAGATGAAATAAAACCATTATTCTGCCTATATAGGCATCAATTTATTAGTGACTCACTGCAGAGCACGAGTCCTCGTCATAAATGAAAATGCTTGGTGTTATCCTTGATGTGCGGATTGGATAGTGGAGAACTGAGGTGCCGGAACGTCTTCGCTTCAAAACCCTGACCAAACAATATCTATATGACGTTAACAGCCGGGAAAAACTATGTCAAGTGTTCTTCAAAACTCTGCCAATTTAAGCACTAACACACATCTATGAACAGATAACAGTTGTGATTTCCTAATTAAACAAATTGAATTTAGATTTAAGATACATACATGTTTTACAACTTTAGAACAAAATAAGTTTCGTCTGAATACTTATATCGATAAAACTTAGTTAAAATCGGTAAGTCGCCACTGTATTTACGAGACTGAAACTTAAGAAGAACTACAATGTAAGATGTTAAAAAAGATATTAAAACTATTGATAGTAAAGTCAATATTATCTAAGAAACATCTATTGATACGTCTGTGATACGTTTATTAACCTTTTCAATGTCTTTAAGACGATATTTAATAACTTTTTCATACCTCGATTGTAATCGAAGTAACTTGGATCTCGTTACGGTGATATCTTCAGTGAAATGTAAAACTAAACTGAACTGAATTACTACTTCGATTTCTCAGTAGAGATGGACCCAACGACCCCAACTAAATGTTTATTTGATTCAAGAACTTAACTCGTAGGTACACAAACTTCTTTAATGTTTTACTACTATTTATTTGTTCAGGTTATATAATTATCATAGTAACGGAAACGATCATATTATTACGTTCTGGTAATTAAAACTATAATAGTTTAAATATTCCAAGTAACTGGAATGGCTTGATCAATGAGATTGATGAATCATAGTCACTTTACGGCGATATAATGATATGTCACACGAGGCATTTAATAATAATGTAAGCTTCTCAAAATAGAATAATAACCAAGACTAACCGTAATTTTAATAAACTTTTAACTCATAAGGTTACGACTAAGCACCAAAACTCCGTAAAGTATTCAGACAAATACTCAAAAAAGTAACAATGATAAAATATACTGGATTATCTCGCGTATAAGTTCGCAACCGGGAACTTGTAAACTAAAAGTTGGGCGCAGGGGAGAGGTCGCGACGAAACTTTGTTAAGATAAACAGATTAAGGGAGAAACATAAAGCGAGCATAGAATGTGAGCGTCCCCGAAATAGGCATAACATGTTCAAATTAACTTTGTAACATGTTAGCGTGAGCATACACGTATAAGAGCAAAGACAAGCCCCTGTGTTAAAAGAACGACAAAATCCGCTTTAGGATAAATAATCAAAAGAACTTATTGTAGGGTATAGAGTCTATAATTATAAAACCTTTTTAATTTTGAGTGACAAAGAATTCTGTTTGTTCAAGCTATTTAGGACATTAAGGACTAGCCAACCACACCGTAATGTCACGTCTATGGCATCCAATGGGATGGTCATTCCGGAATCTCTACGTTGACGTGACCATCACTTTACATTCGCTCTTCTATAATCATCTAAGGTATTTTTGTAATTTTCACAAAATATACACGAAGATACATTTTTTTGGTATCGGGGGGAAATCTTTTAAAATACCCGACCTGTCGAAACGTCTTGTATTATGTTTATTTTTACCTTCCATCCGAAGTATACGGAGAAGCCCCGGGATCTGTAATGTACGCACCAGGGCTACACGAAGACACCTAATATCGATTTGATAGACCACGACACATAACACAGACAAGTAAAGTTTAAAAACTGATAAAATTAAAAACTAATCCTCCTGGAAGTTCTAGTTGTAACTTCAAACCGCAGAGTCGTATTACGTTTGAGAATTTTGAAACCAACTCGCCAACTCGATATGAGTCGAAAACTAAACTGAAAAGTGAATCACGTTTCGTACCGCCAGCCATTATGTTCTTACTTAAGAGTTCTTTTTTAGTTTATAAGAAAAAGAAACGAAAACTGGAACTTGTTATTACTCTACTACTACTAACTATATATTACTCGAATGTAGTCTGATTTATCCGTTCTACAGCAGCATACTCCACGTTTACTCCTCCCTCAATTACAACGGAGAGAGAGTGATGACATGTCGCAGATCTTTTAAAAACTAAACAGTTCATATAAATATGCGAGTAATATCTTTACAAATAAATTAAATTGGAGTATATGTTTGTGATATTCAAAAAACCGCTTTTTACTAAATGTATACCTATGTATAATCTTTGTCTGTCTGTCTGTTTGTACCAGCTGATCTCTGTAATGTTAATACGTAAAGAAACATCTACGTACCCATCTTTACAACTAAATAAAAATTGGAGTGTCTGTTTGTAATATTAAAATAACCCTTTTTACCAAATGCATATGTATGTATACACGATACATATACGTACCTACCATAATAACACTTTTTTATTTATTTTTCTGTCTATTTGTTTGTTTCGGGTATCTCTGGAACAGTTGGGTCTCATTTTCACGGGACTTTCACTGGAAGTTAGATGTACTTAGAACTCCCGCGGGTTCGAAATTTACGCGGGAAAAACTTTGTGACACATTGATTTCCACGCGGGCAAAGCCGCTTGCACAGCTAGTATAAATCAACTTAACCAATGTGTTGGAGTAGGATCTATCGTTCCGACCGATAAAATCTTTTGAAGACAGAGAGTTCTTAAAACACAATCACAAGAGTTTAGCTAAAAGAGTAAATCAAATCCATCGAAGCATTCGGGTAGCACTTCAAAGTTCAGTTATATTGGCACTCTTCAACATATTCACTGAGAACTTCCTGAATCCCCGACGTTTTTAAGTTTTAAAGTTTCCTTCATTTCGTAGTAAACTAACTCTAGTCTGTTTCTATAATAGTCGTAGCAAGTAATATTATTAAAAACTAGCTATGCTCGCGGCATTGCCCGCATTGAAATGAATGCGTTGTAAAGCTTTTCCCGCGTAAATCCGAATCCCGCGGGATTTCTACGACAAAAAGTCGCCTAAGTTACACCTTATTACATCAGCTATCTTCCAGTGAAAATCCCGTCAACATCAGTGCAGCCGTTCCAGAGATTACCCGGAACAAACAGTTAGACAGACAGATATACAGACAAAAAAAATTAAAAACTGTTTTTATTGGCATGTATCGTGTATAACTTTTTACTAAATACATACGCATTTAGTAAAAAGCGGTTATTTTAATATTACAAACAGATACTCCAATTTTGTTTTGTTGTATAGATGGATACATAGATGTTTCTTTGCGTATTAATATATACCTACATTTAAACGCGCTTTAGTACGGACAATGCCTCCATAATTATTGCGTCTACAACTTCAGTAGGTATATCTATAAAATACGTAAACTGTGAAACAGAGCAGAACCTTTTAAACGATTGCCATCATTTTGTTACCTAAATGGCAAGTGTAATTCTGATGTTTTTGAAGGCTGAGCTACTCTCGCCAGACTCAGCTGTACTTGTGAATTAATATTGTACTTGGTTATTGTACAACCAACAAGATGGTGCGCGACTAGCTCATAAACTGTTATTTATATTTTAATGACGTTAAGCGGCTTCTTGAGACGAGACATCTTTTTGTTTCTTGGAGAAAAGTACAAAAGATGTAGTTAGATATTTGCATATACTTTATGTTTTTACTCGTTGTGGCGGTTAGTGACACCACAATTTTATGTTGTAAATACTTATGGCTGCTAAGATTCAAAATTCAATTTCTAGCAAATCCTATCCCAACTGATTCTCCGCGGTTTTCCACCAATTATCATAATATCTCTTCCAGCACCTGTTACTGCAATTTTATTGTTTGTAAACTGCAGATCGTGTACTTAGTAGACTAGTTTGTCATAGTAACTGTACAATAATAACAATAAAACACACGATAGTTCCATAATACTCGACCTTTAAATACAACATTTGCGCACCATCGAGGCGCAAACGAAGTTAACAAATATTACCGGTTAAACTAATTTGCACCGGTCAATACATTAATTTCAATAATACAATACAAACAATTAGATCCCGGCTAAGCCGTACAGTTTACCGCTCACCGCTGGGAGCGGACCCGGCCGTGTTTATTCCCCTGCAGCGCACGTTAACTTGACATTATGATAATCGCCACTTTCAGCTTCAACTGCAACTTTAAGCGCATTAAAAGTTTCTCCTACATTAATTCACCTCTAACAGCCCATATAATGTTTGTTTACTTTCGTGATAAAACCTCCCGCTGGTAAATAGGTATTATTGCTCTTTCATAGCCACCAGCGAGCGATGGAAAGCTAACATAAAATATAACTTATTATTCAGTCTTTGACAGACGACACACGAGCCATCGTATAGTAAGTGCAGGTCGTCGCCAAGATACATAAAAGGCATCTTCGATGCGTTGTCCTCCAGGAAGAAGCGAGTCGAAGCTGAGAATCCACTACTGTCTCTCCGACACTGTAACCGAAACACATTGAAACCATTTCACAGTTGATTCGACAATGATTGTAGTAAGCCAACTAAGGAAGCCGGGTAGGTAAAAACTCTTCCACCATGAATAAGAACCTTTGGGATAAAAAATTGTGGTACAGAGATTTTCAACCCCCTCCTATAAGCGCCATTCTAGGCACTATAGGCCCCTCCGTGGTTCAGCAGGCTGCTAATTCAGGTGAGATTCTTGGTCTCGAAGATGCACAGAAGACAAGAGAAGAGGAAGAGTCTTATTTAAATTTTTAAAATTAATAGTATTTACGTAATATTTGGTTAGACCGTTGGAAACTCATCGTTCCAGCCTCCACTGCCACAGTCACGACGGTACAATCACGTGACAACTTCACGTTTGCCACTTTTGAATTTCACTCCAGTGAATGTTTTCCGTTCGTTGAAGCACCCCTTTGTTCCGTGTCGCGCGATATCTCACAGCTAATACTCCTAATGCAACGTTTTCTTTCTTTGCTTTGACTTTGTAACTCGGCCCTGATGATCTCTCATTTACATTTTCATTAGAGACATTTTGAAGTTGAAATATAACTGTGCTGACAATGTAGGTGCTTTAGAAATGTCTTTTGTCCCGCTCGCGGCATTATCGATTGGTCTGTGTATGCTCTACAGCTGTTTAATGATATAACGAAATAATTGTAAACCATTATATCCTGCGTAGTGAGATCGTTAGATCGTTGTCTTAGAGACGTGCTAAGGTTGCTTGGAGACCTCCAACAAGCCTTTACACTATGATTCCAACTTATTATTTATTTACCCATCATTGATTGTCATGGTTACATAATTTTAAAATGTATCTAAAGAGGAAATCAAACCGTATCTACTAAATAAATCTTTTACACTTCGATCTCTATTTAACTGTTACAACAGCTTCGAACTATATTGAAACAACGTTCCTTCATGAAATACCACCAGCCGCCGTCGAAGCACTGAGTATCCGCTCGTTGTTAACCCAGTTTCTTTCACAAAGTCGATTATTTGGGCTTTAACCGTGAACGACAAGGAGACCTCGGCCGTACTAGATTCTAGAACAATTTGTCATGCGGTGTCAGAGCCGAAATGAGGAGCTAACGGATGATTAATAGAATATGTTCGTGTTCAAATTTGTACACGTCACGTCGTTTTTACGCGTCGTCTAGAGCGCGGAATCTCGTGGTTTCTTACGGTTATTCTCGTTGGAAGCAAGAAAGGCATGCCGCAAAGATTTACCATGTTATTCGTCGTTTTACTTTTTATAGGTGCATGTCAAGGACTTGAATTTGGGACTTTTTCCTTACTGTTGCCCATAGCTGTAACAGATTTAGAGTCTCAATGAATATTTTATATACAATCAATTCATCAATTCGTAATATCATAAACAAAGCTCCTAAAATAACGGTTGATGAAAATTGAAAAGGCTAAAGAGATTATGGGAGATATAAGGATGCTAACAATTCGGCGTATATTCATCTTACAACGTGAACACTAAAAGCTCTATTGAAAGAACCTATATCAACTTAGCGAAGAAAGACCTAAGGGATTTAACTACAATAGTTATCTCCCGTGGAAGCCTTTAGAAATCCACGAAGACGTGCGAGGCCGCAAGTGGACGACAGGTATTTTCCCAACGTTCCAGTGTGTAATAACGATGCGTTTTATTATTATTTCTTTGAAAGCTTTCAGTTATTCTTGATCACCACCGCAGACTTTTTCAATTGTAATTTACCTGAAACAAAGAAGAATCACATTTACTATATCGACATCAAGTTTACAGATACCGCTTAATATTGTATTTAAAATATTTTTTAAATTATCACTTGTAGATAAAGAAAAAACATTATTAGCGAATATGTACACTTGAGAAAAAAATATCAAGTACGCACATTTTCCATCCAAGCTATGTATCAAATTTTGTAATACAATTCTGTTTAAGTCCATAGTACCTGTTGATATTCCTAAGTATGAGCCTCAGGTTGCCACCAAACCCGTCCACCTCTCTGTAGTGGTTACTCGGTTTTAATGTCGTTACCCACAAAAATGCACGAACAATTCGCGTACTGGGCACGTGCACAAAAACTGTTACAAAAATCTCACTTAAAAACGTTAGGGTGAACGTTGTATGTAGTGACGTGAACTTTTTAATTTGATCGCGAAAAGTGGAAAAATGTTTTTAGCTGATTGCAAAACTTTTTAAAGCTGTTACTGCCATCCATTGCTGTTGCGAAGCTGTTGCTCCGTCTTACAATAAAGTTTAGGAAGCATTTCATATATGTGCCCCAACGGATACCATTATGATTTTTTTTATCTTAGCAAGGTAACACTAACCGAAACTCATAAAAGTTAAGGTGCTTATTTCTTTCATAATTTTTTCGGTATTCACCATTTTAACAAATCTCGAAGTTTTGAGGCTAGAAGAGTAGGTATGTCAATTTTTTATGGTAATTTTTTCAATGACCCAACTTATTAGGAAAGATACATTGTAGCGTTATAATTTGTATAAAATGTATTTTTTTCCATAGTTTGAGACGAAGGGACTCTATAAAATTTACGAAAGCCGGCGCTGACCGTCAACACACTAAAGCACGAAGTATTGTAGCCAGGCATACGAATATATAGTTATACTTATAGGACGCAGGTCATAGTAAAGTTCACTGACATTATAACATGAGTGATGAAATCCAGAGAGCTCTGCTATCATATTTCGCTGGAATGTGTAGTGTTGTGCGCTGTTAGCATTAACTTGTGTTTGCACTTGGATGGAATAATTATCTACGTCAGTTCTCAATCTTCAATATTATTATGTATTCAAAGCCTGAGTAGTTGATATTTGTGTGAATAGCAAAAAAACGAACATACGGGCCATTTGATAGTAATAACACTGCCCATTGATATCCATAAAACCATCACTGTTGCGTTGTCGGCCAAGTCTAAGGCGGGACTAACCTAAACATTTCACTGTTTGTGGAGGGTGGAAATCTAGTCAGGTATAAAATCCTACTACCATTAAGGGATACTTTCAGGATTAAACTAGGTTATATAGCACCCAGCGCCACAACCTCGTCCGTTATACGTCGGGCACCACGTGCAGATGAGGCACTGGACTCAAAGATGGATACGGCCTTTCACACCAACAAGACAAATATTTTTACATAACGGGATTGTAGGTTTAGAAAAAGGATTGAGTAACTATATCTTTTATAACAATAACAGTTACTTGTAAATCAACTCTTATCACCACTACCTTTTGATCACCCCACCGTATCTCACATTAAATATAGCAACACGATCACTTCTATCCGAGGCAGCCATTCAATTACGGGACATTTGAACCGGTTTATCTGCATTTTCCGCGCGCCATATTCAATACACAACTCGATACTAGGCTACAATTAATTTGCGTTCGAATGCTATGAACGGGTATCTCCCAAAAGCTGTTAAAGCTTTAAGTGTGCTTCACCACGAGGCCCAATGCGGGTTTTTCAAATTCAAAATAATTTCTTTTAAACTATTCTTTAAGTACGCTTACTACGATGTCTATTCATGTTTCAGCTGCGTGCTATAAGGGCTTATGTGCTATAAGGGCTTAGACCAGTTGAAACTTTCGGACAATATATTGCTATAACAGGATAGGAATAACCGTTAAACGTGCCCTACGAAGCACGAAAGTGAAAAGACACTCGTGCTCGAGAAACATCAGAAGTGTCCGCGCTAACCGTAACAAAACCATATCTATGTAGAACTTGTTACATCCTTAAAAATAGGTAAATTTGAAATTCTAGGTCCAATGACCTTGAATCCAAACGAACCTCACCTTCACTTGGTACAACCTGCTGAAGAGAAGAAATTATGGCGCTAGATACCTGCTACTGAATGTTCCCTCCTTCTAACCGTTTCTATTGCAGGGTCGGAAAACCAGTCATAAGCGGATCTCCTGGCTTTTTATTAGCGGACAACGCGTCGGTGATTCCGTTATTGTCTGAGATGTATACAGGTGACAGTAAAAGTGAACTTTATAGTACCCCTCAGGTCGTTTGTCGGCTACCGAATTTAAATAAATTAAAGTAACAATTATGGGTAGGTGTAAGTTACAGTGAAAATGATATTTAGCAAACGAACAAAAGCACGCCACCCGCATTACGATAATTACTTTACTCGTAAATCACGCACAGAGAAATTTAATATCGAAGTTAACAACTACCCACACAAACAAGTCGGTAACATGCGCTGTCAGCTACGATGACATGGATAATTAATGCTGAGGCGACAATAAAATATTTAAAGTTATTGTTTTAAAATTTACTCATTCTACACCTTTAAGAAGTTCACGCTCATGAAAGTTCTATTTGTAAGCAATTCCTGATGGTCTTCGTTGCAATATATATTATTGACCCACCCTTAAACTTTCAACAATTTTGAGAACATTATGGACAACTGTCAGGTAAGTAGGTTCTCTCACGCTGTTTTTCTTCACGGAAGTAAGTGTTAAATAATTTCTCAGAGATAACTAACTTTAAAACATTAAAAGTACGAGCTAGATTGCTCGGGTCCCGCATACAAAAGACAAACCACCGCTCAACCAACTACAGCTATCGATGCTTCAGATAATAACGACTAACGATATAAAACCGATACGGAATATCAGATACTGTTGAATATAAAACAGATCACATCGATTATAAATAATAAAGTATTGTTTATGCGGTTGTCCTTATTTAAACTCTACTCTACAGTTTACACACATAGTTTATTGATGTCTCTTGACAATATTCGTTTGTGTTTATGTTTTCGGAGTGGCTAAATTGATGTATAGGGACATACGGATGATGCCGTCAAACATTTATACGAAATGTGCATTTCCTGAATTGCAATGATTTGAGGTATCGATAAAATATCACCTTCATGATAACATATCGTTTATCTTACTTAATATTTGTTTTAGCAAATCTCATTTAATGATAGCGGAGAACATGGCATTTACAATCAAATAGCTGGAATCACTATTACAATTGATCTTCTATCTAATCAGCTTATATATAGTGTGAGATAACACAAGGCAGCGAAGGTTTACAGACGAAGATATCTTGTTCTTTGAGCGGAAACTTTCAACTAACGTTGATATAGGGCTGCTAAAGAGCCACTCAAATGACAACCTTTGAGTGGCTCTTGTACAGGATCGGAAATAGTACAGGCTCATCGACTCCAAAAGCATGGCAGACCAGCCAGCCTGAACTTAAGTCAGCCACAAGATCAAAATACTTTTCCTAATAATAAGAGCTCCGTCTCACATGATCTTTTAATGGCATTTAAGTTAATAGATGATATTTTCGTAGTCCCCAATACGAACGAAATATTGCTATTAGAGGTAAACATTCAAGCAACATTATGTTTTTAGACTTTATACAGGAACACCAATTTTTTCGCTTATTTTTTTTTGGCTAACTCTTACAGGTTTCTATTATTCATAAGGCTTGAGCAAAGATAGTACTATGTGTAAATGATTATTTTATCTTCCCTTATGCTACATCTGACTAAAATAAAATGAACATTCTGGATCTCCATGAAGCCGACGTTCGCCATGTACAAGAAACTATTCCAAACTTAGACTACTACTACACAAGTTCAATCACTTATGCCGTAAGCGAGTCCTGATAACGCATTCCGTTTGCCTCCCACACGTTGTGGCGCACGGTGCATACTATGACAATTTACGGTGCCACAATATTCCCTTTGACATGTCACCTGATGAAGAGCGACTATATGACTGACTGGTATATACTTATGTAATTAGTGGGTTTGCACTTATTTATTAACATGCTATAGGCATTAAAAGTGGTCAAACTTTATTTACTAATCATCCTTAGACAGAATTTTCCATACTTACTACACTAGTGAGAGCTAGAACAAAAAATCTATCAAATAATCTATATAAGTATTATTGACTTTTGCAGAAAATGAATTATTAAACTTCCCAATTTGCAATTTCCAACGATAAATCCTGGATAAGTTTACATACTCTCGTAAATTTCAAGTAACGGTACAAAATAAATACCTAAAATCCCTTCAAATAATTGATCCATATTTGTAAATCTTATACGAATGATACTTACAATTTACGGACATAAATTGACAAAATCCAAATTGAGTGATTGCAGAAATGTTTATTAAGGGCAAGCGTGACCGCTCAGTAAGCCGGGAATTCCTTTACAACCCTTTTCACAAACATAAGTGACAATGATAGAGTTGAAGTCGTTAGTGCAACGGAAAGAACAATAAATCACCAATGTTCCATATCCATTAACTTCAAAGCTAACATACATGCGTTGTACAATATTTGACTTCAAACAGCTTAAAACTAAAGCTTTACATTCAGATTAAACGGCCCAAGTGATTACATCGCATAACAACTATGGTTTGCAAAACAAAATGCAAATCTATACTAATATTATAAGGTGAAATGATTTGTTTGTTTGTTTAGTTGTATCGAATAGGGCCCGAAACTACAGGACCGATTTAGATGAAATTTGGCATAGAGATAGTACAGAGCCCGAGAAAGAACATAGGCTATTTTATATGGCAAAAACAGTTTCTGGGATCAGCTAGTGTAACTATAAAGGTAGTAAAATCTTCATCATGTATTTAATGGTAAACGTTCAATGATAGCCCGTAAATGTCCAATTAAATATGGTAGAGTTTGTCGTACAATAAGACCTTCGAGACATTTCAATAAGTTTTGTTTGATCTACTAACAGACTTCAAAGAAGATAATAAGAACGAAATACAGACAAGATAATTAATAATTATAACAATTCTAACAAAGTAGATTTTTTTCAAGTGATAACTTTTTATGGGAGGGTAAACCGATTTGTGACGTAACGCTCTGTCTGTAACAGACTGTCTGGATTCCCTTTCTCTCACGCATACGGCGGATCCTTACTGCTAGTTATGGGGATCACAGC
>DWPQ01001269.1:0-12732 GCA_018251795.1 Perichares adela | reverse complement strand
ATCTATGGCTTCATCACCGCCTATTATTGGGTGGGATCGTAGTCAAGCACTAACTTATCTAATATAAAAAAAAAATGGAATGCGTCAACCTTTGATATATCCCACAATAGCTATATACATTTCGAAACTTAAAAATCAAAATGCATTTATGAAAAACACTTTCATATTAAATTAACCTCATTCCATGGAATTGTTATACAGATCGGAAAACTGGGTCAAGGCATTTCAAAGTGACGTCAATGAAGTTATCGTCCGTTTAGCGGTCGTCATAAAGGGCTAATTGAGACCCGCTCACTACCAACTAGGTCAACGACTCTTTGTTCCTAACCTGATAATGTTTCATAATAAGACACTAGGTCGTAGATCACATTCTTTTTTAAGCTACACATATCATCACATTAGGACTTTATTATGTTAGTAGGCGATAAACCAAACGGGGCATCTGATGGTAAACGCCGTCTATGAACGGCGGTGACATCAAACGCATCATTAACGCCTAGTCGGCCAAAGAGGAAGCGGAAGGCATTATTGGCTCTCCGATACTGTAATCGAAACACGTCGAAATATTTCAGGGTTAAATCTAGAAGGATAATGCTAAGCCTGGTAAGGAACCTAACCAGGTGAAAACTCTATGAATGATTAAACTGGGTGGTAATTAACCCAGCGACTTCTAATAGGAGTGATCTGTCTTCTTAACGTTGGTAGTTGATCAGGATGTACCACGATCAGGTGACGAATGGATTTCTTTAGTACCATTCTATCCCCTATATTGAAGTGTAGGTCGGCAGACTTCGCACACCTATGAAAACGTTATTGAGAACTCTGTCTCAGTCGATCGATTTCTTTCATCAATGCTATTAGAATGCTAGAGAAAACAGAGATACGGACTGTTACACCACTTAACTATCGCTACAGATATGATATACTTGGTAAATAACTTATCTGATTCGTTGTCTAAATGAATGAAACGTGTTGAATAACCGCCACACTGATTACATGAAGGCATAATTAAACTTAAAACAGGTTATTCAACCAGCAAATTTAGTCATAACAACTAGTTACGTTTTTAGGTCATTAACATTGTATTTACAGGAAAAAGACGGGTCACGTCAAAGAGGAAAATCAACGAATATTAAAGTAGGTCGAGTCGCCGCCCGCACTGTGACTGAAATAACAGTTTGCGATTTCAAGTATTTAGTACATTACCATCTTATGTCATTTCCCGGTAATATTCTAAACTTTGATGATTAATTAACCGTTACTAGCGCGGTTGTCTCAAATGTATCTCAACTTGCGACATTTCATTTCGCTCTACAATAGAAGTGTTCGCGTTGTCGTCTGAAATTCTAATGTATTCCACATAAAATTGACGATAATTACCTATGTTATAATTAAAACTTTTTATATTATTTTCTTTCTATTCTGTCTCTACGTCACACAACAATTCGTCTTCCTAATGTTATGACCGGAAATGATTAAAAACTAAACAATCTCGATTACTTAATAAACATTGTAACTCAGTTGGTACTTGCCGAGTGAAGCATTCCAGGTTAGTTCTTCGGGCTTGGTTCTTTGTGACGCCATAATATAGGTAAGCTATACACTCATCTCAGAAACAAACTTACTGAGAAAATTTAAACCTATTTAATAAACAATACGAATTTCTTGAAACCTTTTTCCTAGAGTTGAACAATACGATAACGTGATTTGGTACAGTTCCTAACATTAACGAGCTTCAAGGACCTCTATCTCGCCGACATAACAAGTTTAAAAATACAAGCAACATCTAAATCCCACTATGTCGTAAGAAGGTTAATTGTTTATGTGACCTACGGAATCACGACGATGCCGCGATGTTTGTAGTTTAATGTGCCAAGCCATCCGGGAACGTAGGGGTCGCTGACCGAGTATCAGACGAGATAAGCCCCCACGAAACACTTATCAACGAACGACAAAGAACGCCTTTGTTTTCGACGAATTTCACACCACACGACCGCTCTGATTAGATGTATTCGTAAAAGATTTTAAAGTTTCACAGATATGGCTTGCGTAATAACGTTGTATTTATCTATATCGCGGGAAATATCCTGAACCTTTCTAGATTTTGAAAATACATTCAAATAACGATTTTTTTTTTTACTTCAGACTTTAAAAAAAAACTTTTCATTGGATACAGCGCCGTCTATCGGATTCTAACTTAACTGTCTTGCTTGACAGTACAAATATAATTAATACACAGTCCATCGTCCGGGCAAAACAAATATTATCAAGATTACATAAACATACCAACGTTTATATGAAGATGTCATTTGATTAATGAATATCGTGTATACTGGTTCTGAGTTGTATGTTTGTAGAGCGTACCATCAGCGTGAAGTGAACAAACCTCTGGGGCCTCTTGCCGCGTGACCAGACCTCGGTAACGAGCAAAAACTTATAAATGACATCGCACATAGAGGCAATAGCAAAAATGTATTTCGCACACATTCATACTGAATGACTGTCAGATCAGCAAAAGATAGAACAATTTTATAGATTTATTATTTTATGATCCGTTTGTTGTTCAAGTAGAATATTGTTTGTAATATTATTTTTTTATTTTGTAAGGCATTACTCGCTTATCACTTTGCGCTATAATCTGCGAAAGTAGCAGCAGATAAGACAAACATACTTCCTTGGTGCTATAGAATTGATAAAAAAGGTAATGAATGTAAAGCCTTGCATCTTCATGAAAGAGAAATTTTAACAGCATTAGTTAAACGATTTTATTTTCTTAACTTTATTTTCCATGACAGGTGGTATTGTATCCTAAAGTCCTTGGAGTCACCGTCTTTTTCATATCATCACAACCCATAATTGTCCCAACGCTGGGCTGAAGTGTTACCTCACAATAGGAGTAGCGCATTTAAAGCTGTTTGCGGATTGGCAGACTTGCCTGTTTAAAAATACGTTTAATAACGCTAAGAGGCTGACTTGCGAAGACGACATAAGCAATTCACTGAGTACGAGCTACTTAAAAGGTACATTTGTGACAATTCCATCTACAGTATCGAGCGGGCAATAAAAACACATAATGTACAAGTCTTGTAAACGCCTAGTCCATATGCGTCCTTGATGGAACCGGCAAATGATATTTTTATGGGGTATTGTTCAAAATAAACGACCTCGTAGTACAAGCTATAAACAACTTTGTTGAAGCCTGCTAGCCATCGTTTAGATGCCAAATAAATATCAATATAAGATACATTGTAGCGAGTTTACGTGGAAACGGTGCGACAGAAATAATCGGTCGTGGTATAGCACATCTCGTGAATTGTGTCATGGGCTCGGCCCACGCTCGGCGGAAGGTCGCCCGCCCTCCACTTCACCGAGTGAATTTTACTTAGCAATAAATATATTCTGTCTTTTCAATAATAATGCAGGTTAAGTTTACAATAGCAACTATAATATTTTATACATCCAAGGAGAGTTCAAATGGTTGGTCTTACACTGGGACGTGGCTAGGTTATCATTTATCATCACAACTAATAACTCCACCTGTTGGACTCGGGTAACAATTAACAAAATTATAGGTTAAGGGCACAAGGCTGGCCAAATGCAGAGTAGACTTACATTTCAGATATAATTGTAATAATAAAAATTATCTTACGGTTTAAAACAGTACAGAACAATGCTTATACAGTGCAATGGTTTTACAACTGAGCGGTTTAAACGTAACGTTTTCGTTTTTACCGAATGAAAATCACTCTTAAATCCGTGATTATGCCTGGAAACGACCGTATTTCAATTGTTTTAAATTGGTATTTTGTATATACCATGGATGGAAACCATGTAGAATAATAACTTAAAAAAATAATATAGTAACGTCATATTTTGTCACAGTAGGTAAAAATGTTTGAACCTTGTAATTAGCATCAGAGCGATCTCTCTATTCTATTCCTCTGACACGTTAATGATTTTAAATCTCGCTTAACACATGTTTTAACAGCAAATATTTAAGCATCAAATCATAATAAAGGGAGATAGGGATATTTTTAGGAATGAAATATGAACTAAACAATCCTTTTGGAGCTCACCCACGCGGGTTTCAGTGAAAGCCGTAGGCACACGATGGTAGCAACAATAATCGGCGCTGTCAGCTTGATGGATGGGACGACGATGACACGGCGCGGAAGACATACTCTCACCCACCCCTCACCGCATGCCACCCTCCCATTCAACGCCATTAATGCTGAAATCAACGTAGGTACTGTGCTATTGACAGCGAAGCGAATATTTTAAAGTAGATAGCGTTGCTTACACGTAAAAAAATATGTAGTTAATTTTACAGCGTCATCTATCGACTACTATGCGAATTCGTGTGGACTAAACAAGAATCCATTAAAGCAATCTAAAGTTACGTAATTAACAAACGCACCCACGATTACAAAGATTGTGTTGTCGTTTGCTGAAAGTCGCAAATCACCGATCTAATATGCCGCTATCTCAACAATTTCATTGGCTCGCTAATTTACTGTTCGCAAATCATGTCGTGTTACTCTCTCTGGTTAGAAAATCTTTCTTGTTTATAAACGGTCTCGCTAAACGACTCTCGCTAGGCTACAGCGTCATGTAATTTTCATCGCGGCGCTACGTTATGCATGGACTGTCTTATGGCATTTACTCGTGTTTAGAAATTTCATTTTATTTATCTACTACGTTTGCTCTCCAATTTCCTAATCTCCGATTTCCGTCGCTAATTATTTCGTCTACCATTAAAATAAACACCTAAAAGGTTCTCACATATTTGAAATTAAGATCGAATTAAGATTATCTCCTCGCTGGAATTGAACGGTAACTATTGTTTCTAATTTTCCTACACGTTCTTGCAACTTAATTTGCCCGAACAGAGGGAAATCTCGAAGGAGAAAATTCAATTGGTATCGAATTCATTGTTCGTCCGGTCACACGTTGACTACAGTACTAAGATCTGTTACATAAAACACGATGGAGGAAAAGTTCTACGATCGTTTCGCTTTTGGATATCTTCTAGAAACAAGACATCGCACATCTTATGTGTTTGGATAGAAAATGCTAAAAATAAAATGGTGCTTTGTTTATTCTTGAAAATTCTAAAAGAGATACCTACTGTATTTCATCGATTAAAGCCAAACTTTTTTTTTTTTTTTTAAATAGATTTGTTTAATTGTGGCTATGCACGTATCACGCGGAAACCACAGAATATATTTAATTTATACTTGGCATTTGTAAACTTCTAGGCATGGTGGCCTAGTGGTTTGAACATTAGTCACCCCGTTGATATTTATTATTAAACATAATGCTTATTAGTTTCACATTTACCTAATAATACGTATCTTGGTCTAAAAAATATGGGAATAATAGTGGTAATACATGTTTGAATTTAATTAATATACGTGTCTTAATATCAATGTGTATTATTATGTTTGTCAATTTCAATCAATCGCAAAGGACGTCGGAGACTCATGCCATAAAATTGAATGTGGGCAGAATACATTATATTATTATGAATAGGATTGTAAGCTTCGACAGAGGGAAAAAATAAAGGAAGACGTACCCAGCGTGGGCGTCGCGGAAGAATATACGATATTTAAAACATGCATACTGTTTTGAGAGATTAAGTTTAAAATACAATGTACATAAAGCATTTATTAGAATCAATAATCAAACATTCAATCATGCTTTGTTATTTATTGACCAAACACAAAAAAGTATTTATTATAGCAGCAACCACGGGTCACATTAAAAACAATCATATAATATAGAGTTATAGTAGAAATTAGTTCTCAAATCGGCTACAGTACAAGACCTGAGAATATACAAACGGAATGCGAGGCTATAAATGAGTTTTATAGCCGGGGCCGTTGAAACAAATACATTGTTAGCACATTTGCAATCGTTCTCGGCCAGTGAAGCAGTGATAGCCAGTAAGCCAGCGTAGTTAGCGAGAGCAAGAGCATTCCACCGAGCCGGGCTGACCGGTTTCAGGCTGTTTATGGTCGGACCAGATATAAATAGATATGCTGCAAACATCCATCTTCTTAATGTTTTACTTTTTAACCGCCCGCCGTGGAATACACGAACGTTTTTAAACATGCATTCGATCTACCTTATAAAAACAATTAAGCACCAGTTCTTAAATTAGCATTCAGATCAAAACTCATAACTAATGAGATAGTACACGTAATGGATCTCGTTAAACTTTAGATTTATAACGAATTTGTGGTCGTCCGTTGGCCGAAATTGGACTCTATTTAATTTAAGTATGATTAAACGTTACTGTTTATTTAATCATATATTTATAACTATAATATTTGACATCACATAAAACTCGCTCGAAACTCATTCAATCTTATGTTTGGAATTTGGCGACGATCTCTGCTATGTGCGATTGTTTGAGCACAGATTATGTTTGACATCGACTTTAGTATCTTGTTTTTTTTTTACTTTAATATAGTTGTGAAACACTAGTAAAAAAGTTTTTTCACGATATTTCTTTCTGAACAGTCAATAATGTTACTTATACCTCTAAATCGCCAGTTAAGAGCGTATTAGAAACGAATTATACGAATTCTAATTCGATTATATTACTATGATTTCTGAAGAAATCATTGTAAGAAAACCTTCACACTAACTCTCAATAGTATTCTCATCTTTTGTTTTTAAATCTGCACTTGACCAGCATGGTGGACTATGACTTAAACCTGCCTACAAGAAGACACCCAAGTCTAGCAGAGGTTATTTATTATAATCATGGGTTTTGATAAAACTATGTCGAATAGAGAGTTTAACTTGAGTTGACTTAGCACTTCCACAGTATGTACTGAAGCGGCCTGGTTAATAGGGGTTCGGTTACTGATAAATATCTCTTATTGTTATAATGTTACAAATATCAGTTACTGATAAACACCCTGCAGTAGAAAGGTTGGCTGTAGCCATATGTGATTAGTTTAAAATAGTTTCTAGGCTAGACTTTGCTCTGCAACTTGTAAATCAATCAATACACGCAAAACATGATTGACCTCAATGGACCTGTCAGTATTCGACCGTAGTATAGCGAGCTCAAATTAAATTCGTATCGCGTGACTTATTGATACAATCTATACAAAAATCCCTTTAGTAACTACTTTTACATTTTACATAACATACTTTATTATTTTATTTAAACTTAATTGGAACACAATTAAATATTCCGGTACAAGTAGCGAGTTTAATACTTAGTGTTCTGTAGCAGTTAATGTTTAAGTCATGTACAAATAAATATATACAAATAATTATATGGTTTCATTAGAGATGAAACCTTGCAAGACGACGGATGACGTTTAATCAGGTACGCCAGAAGGCTAAGTTAGGTTAGGTTAAGAACATTATGTAATTTTTCCAGGTATGTACGCTATTTTAAAGTTTGATAGAGTCTTAGATTTTATTAAATGACAACACTAAAAGTATTCTATTGATTATATGAATAATGTAAAAAATAATATTATATGGACACTATGTATTTAGACTAATATACTTATTTTCTTTTGTAGAATCTTGCATCATTGTTTTTAAGAAAGTCTTGTATTACGTAGAGTTGTAATACGATACACAGTTACATTAATTGAACAAGTAAACGCTGCAGGCCGTTCTCTATTAGTTCTTACCACACATAGCTTCACTTTCACTAATGTCTACCTCCGCTCTCTAATGCTGAATTTATCTGATAAAGCAATTGCTAACTGACTGTTCCATATCTGCTGGCTTATACAGGTTTGTAATAACAGTTCGCGCTTGCTTTCAACGACGAATGTCAGCACCGCGAGAATGTGTTGCATAAGCAACCACGTGTAGGATCGTTGACCCCGGGAAATATGACACTGATAGCGCACCACTATCACGGACCTCAACGTCAGATAAAACTGTCATTTCGTCGCGATAACGAAAATCGAGCTCAATACCGGTAAAGTCTGATCCTAGGCGAATTAAGAAACAAAAGTTACTTTCGTAACGTAAACTCGACGTGACCTTGTCCGTTTATGCTCCGAATCCTATAGTAGACACCCACTAGCTTATTCGCAATCGTTGCATAAACGACCTCGTAATGTCAAAGGGGGTCATTGTCGCATTTTGCGGACGGTGGGGCGACGGCGGCGAGCGAGCTCGGCTTCTAGCTGCAGGTTAGATAAATTATATCGATTGAACCTCGGTCTCCTTCGGCGTGTCTGTGACCCCGATGTAAATAACCTGAGGCGGTAGTACTGTAAACAACTGACGCTGTTTGCGTCAAGCGAGTGCACGCCGCGGCCGCGACGGGCCTCGCCCAACCATTGATGTGTTCGTTTAACTATGCACTATTTCTGGAACATCAAACATTCCGTGGGGAAGTTACGGCTGCTGCCAGAAATGCAATACTCATGTTTGAAGATGCACATTTGGATTGGATAGTTATGACAAATATAATACTAGATGGATAGGATAGTCTAGCTGGAATATTTATATTCTTGTATTACAATAATCTTTGTTTGTGGATTACAGGCAATATTCATTTTAAATAATAAATTACTCACATTATTTGTAAGAATATAATTCTGTTCCTCGGATTATGCGATTTTTTTGTTATAACAGTGGTAGTTTTTAAGTCAATTCGTAAGTAATCAAACAACAAAACTCTATCAAAATTGGTTTTCAATAGACACAGGAGTATTATAGTTTTACGCCAGTTTAAACAAACTGTGCATATAGGTGCAGATGTATTTCAAACGCGGCGCATGCAGTAGCTACTTCGTTTGTCGTGACTTTAGCAATTAACCTAATGTGGATCTCTGATAGCGCCATTGTAAATTGTAATATTACTCACATTCGTATTCTGAACAAAACTTAGTTCTAACTAGCTTTTTCACGTAGACTCAGGGTAAATAAATTACTAGAGCCAGACCATTATTCATTTTTTGTCACGACAACATTAAGATAAGGCGTTATTTTATATTATGACATATTTAATATTTTGAAAGATGGTTAATATGGCACTCAAAGGTTACTTCATCAATCGGAAAAGTCTCTTCAAAGTATATGTAACTATTATTCTCTAATCTGCTGAAATAGTATTTATAACAATGAAAACTATTGCAATTATTTATTTACAACTGTTTCTTAAAGAAAATCAAAATTTTAAATCACACCAGTTTATTCACATCGATGATTAGATGTTTTTATGTCAAAAGCCGACGAACGAGCGGACGGGTCATGTGATGGTAAGCGGTCATCGCCACCCATGAACGTCCGTGACACCAAGGACATACATATATCTATATATATAAAATTCTCGTGTCACAGTGTTAGTTGCTAAACTCCTCCAAAACGGGTTGACCGATTATTATGACATTTTATAGATATATTCGGTAGGCCTGAAAATAGGTTGTAAACTATTTTTCATACGCCTAAGTTATAAGGGCGGCCCACGGCTAACATTATTTTTTCTTATAGCCAATTTTTTTTTCTTGATGTGACGTCAAAAATACATACAACCCCCAATTTTCACCTCTCTATCACCAACCCTTATTTTTTTACACCAACTTTTATATGGCGAGACAAAGTTTGCGGGGTCAGCTAGTATTTGAATATAAGACAACTTGTTTAAATATTTAGAAGACGTCATAATAATATATTATTGTTAAGTTACTTGATTAATTACCACACACGGAATAAAATTATTCCGCATAATAATTGACGTTTACCACAAATGTAAAATAATTACATAAATTATTTAACTCAGAACGTACATTTTAAAGTAACTGCAATGTTTTGGATGGTAAAACACTTGAATAGTAAACAATTGAAGCCGTGCTAACGTAGTTTGAAAATTGAACAAAAATACAAAATGATCTGAGCCCCTAGACAAACATTTTTGCGGTAACCGTTCACGCTCACGCTATTTTAAAAATGTATGGTAATAATGACAGTTCCTGCGGAAAGATTTTTGGCGTGACAGCACATCGTCTTATGTTCATGTGGCACCAAATGGTCATCACATGTTTATGTGTCACCAAAAAATACATACTACCCCCAATTTTCAGATTTCTGTCACCTACCCCCAATTTTCTACAAATAATTTATATGGCAAGAAAACTTTGGCGGGGTCAGCTAGTTTTATAATAAATATTGATCGTACTAGCTGACCCCGCATATGTCGTTTTGCCATGTAATTATTTTTATTTAAAAATAAGAGTCGGTTGTCTGTATTTTTTAACGTCACATCATAAAAAAATAAAAATGACTAAATATTTAAAAGTTACCTTAATGTGCTGTGAGTTATGACTAGCAATACCATAATATGATATAATAGACCAGTATAATACATGTTATAATTTGCAGTCAAGTGTATTGTGTTTATTTATAAACGCATCCTAACAATACATAATGTTGTCTCTGTGTAAATAAATTATTGCGATAACAAATATATTATTAATTTTTAAGAATCCGTAAGCCGATCTCGTATAGATTACTATGGGGTAAACATGAACCGCCTGATAAAAATTACCAACAAGTTTTTTTGCGGGACATTTGTAAACGGAATTATGTTTTTCAAAACGACGCGGCTGCCCGGCTGGTCAATAGTTGCTTATAAAAGTAATAAAAGTACCGAAGTGTATAAAATGAGTTAGCGTTATACTTAAACTTGGATTCTGTATCTTACAATATATGGTAGGAGCGTGTGCACCAACATTTGGGTAGGTATTTGAGGTAAGCTGAAAACTTGTCACACACCTCTCCTATTTTACCCCAACATGGAACTGGAGACCATATTTATTGGACATTTGACTATGTTGCGATAATATTTCGTCGCAGTAGGGATTAAAAGTTAAAAAGCCACTTTTGTTTTTAAGTTTCCTAATATCGTCTTAATTCTAAATAGGTAAGGTTCATTGCTATACGTTTATGCTTTAAAAGAAAATTAGGTACTTTTTTGGTTTTTTTTTTCCAGTCCCAGTCCAAGAGAACTGGCCCTTATATTGGAACATTTTGCTGAACAATGAGTCTATGACTTCTATTCCCCCTGGTTTCTGTACCACGTAGTTAAACTCTACTTTACCCAACAGTACTTGTACCTGAAGGTAAGGAGTTTTACTTATCTTCCTTACTTCGCTTACCACTCCCCAACGTGTAACTGTGATATGGTTGTCGCAATTCCGTCACAACATCGGCCAGCACTAAGCCGGATACCAACATGTGGTATTTATTGTATACTAGTGAACCGCCGTCGTTTCGCTTCGGGACCCAAAGGAATCTCGGGATAAAAAGTAGCCTATGTCCTTTCCCAAGTTCAGTTCTAGCTTCATACCGAATTTCATCAAAATCGGTTCAGTGGTTTAGGCGTGAAAGCGTAGCACATAAAGTTACTTTCGCATTTATAATATTAGTATGGATATTAACTTGTACTGGTCCTGCCTTTAGGGAGGCCTATGTTCAGCAGTGGACTAAGGGCTGATGGATGGATGTATGGTCCTGTTTTTGTCACACTCCATTCAAACCATCTACGGTCCATGCAGCTGGGCCGAAATATTACCGTATATCGTTACTACCCGTATCATAAGAAATGAAATGTAAAGACTATATTAACAGTTTTCGAATCAAGGTGTGTATATAAGATTTTGATTTTAAAGTTAATTCATGATTGGACTCGAAAAAAGACGTCGCAATTTTAGCGATGGACGGTTTGCCGGTACCAAAATATAAATCTTGGCTTGTTTGCCTTTGATATCGAAGTTCCCGTGTGTGAAGCTATACGTTTTCAATTCGGCCAGCAAGGGAGGGTTAGTGCGCTCGACGGTCACGAGGGGGCGCCACTGAGTGTTTGAAGCGGTGATTAGTAATGCGGTGGGGGCTTATGGCGAAATAATCTTAGTGGAGACGTTAATGAGAAAACATTTTACTGGTCGCCAGGGGCACTTGACGATTAATTAATTTCTCTTTCGGTTTTTCTGCCCCGAGGTTTAGCAAGCTGGGATCGAGAGCTTGTTACACTTTGAGTGTCTGTTTCTTCATTTAATTATGAAGTATCGGTGGATGAGATAAAATGTTGCTTTTGCAGTAATAATAATTGCTTAATGTTTAGTTGAGCATTTGTCTAATACTTTACAGTCTCCTTATTTTAAGTCAAACAGCCTAGACTTGAGTAACCGGGTTACTGGATGGTAACTGGTCACCGTCGGCTATAGAGATTTGCAATACTTAAGGTATCTCTTACAAGTTGGCAATATAGCATTAGAAAAGTCTAATCATATCCTGGACTAGACTTTCTTGATTTACCATCCATCTAATAAGGTCAACCGTGCAATGTCTCTACGAATTTCGGTTGCGGAATTGGAAAACCAGCGAATAGGCCGAATGGCATTGGTCATTTTCGTGTTGGTACTGGATTTCAAGATACTATATTCTCTCCAATTAATAAATTAATAAAATCGCGTTGTGGTTTACGCAACATTTGAAAACTGAAAAATAATAAAACATGTTGGTTACACCGAAGAGCAGTGATATTGATCTCCCGATCGGGAAGTCGTGCGATCGATCCCGGCGCGCACCAATAATTTTGTAAGTAATGTGCGTATTAGAAATTAACTGTCTCTTGCTTTTCGTTAAAGGAAAACATCGTGAGGAAACCTGCACACCGGAGAGTTCTCCATACAAAAAAAGGTCCTCGAAGGTGTGTGAAGTCTGCCAACCCGCACTTGGCCA
>DWPQ01001268.1:0-12735 GCA_018251795.1 Perichares adela | reverse complement strand
TTATTTCGTGAACATAGGTTTACAGATCTTAAAATTAAATAAATGGTACGCTATGTTCGACCCTTTCGGGTATACAATATCTGATAGTAATCTGAAAGTATTCTATACTGTTCTCAAAGATGACTAGTACAACTACTAGTACTAGTACTGACTGAAAACTAGTAGACTCGGCAGACGTTGTTCTGCCCGGAAAAGCAGAGATTGAATCAGGACAATGTTCTTGTACAACACTGTTTTTATGTCTGTATGAATGTCGTAAAACAGTGAAACTCCTGAAAAAAACAAAAAAAAAGGGAAAAACGTAGACTTTTTCAACCCAAGACCTTCAAGTATCTATGAAATTTCATCACAATCGGTTCAGCTTAGCCGTGATGACGTGACAGAGTTACCTTCGCATTTATAATATTATTAAAGATAGATAGATATAATATTAATACAGATAGAGTAAGTAAGTTATAATATTACGCTTGAAGAGTAATTCATTACATGGTACGTTATATTCCCTCCCAAATAGTAACTTGTAATTCCATGCTTCGTTGTTCCCGCAGGAGTACCAGAAGGGCAACTCCAACCTCGTGGTGGAGAACGCGGACATGAACAACGTGGTATACATGTTCCGGTGCCGCGACTCTGCGCTCACCGTCCGCGGCAAGATCAACGGCGTCGTGCTCGACTCGTGCACCAAGTGCGCCGTCGTGTTCGACAACCTCGTCTCGAGCGTCGAGTTCGTTAACTGTCAGTCTGTGCAGATGCAGGTATGTGTGGTTTCCCTCAGCTTGAAAATACCAGACCTCTGTAAACAGGTGACGTGTTATGTGCGATCTCTGTCCACTAAAACCCCTTCGGTGTCCAACCGACAATATACAGGTTGTAGATCTCTTTAGAAGACATCGTGTTGTGTGCTATTTCTGCCCACTAAAACCCCTTCGGTGTTCAACCGACAATGTACAGGTTGTAAACCTCTATAGAAGGCATCGTGTTATATGCCATCTCTGCCCACTAAAACCCCTCCGGTGTCCAACCGACAATATACAGGTTGTAGACCTCTGTAGAAGACATCGTGTTGTGTGCTATTTCTGCCCACTAAAACCCCTCCGGTGTACAACCGACAATATACAGGTTGTAGATCTCTATAGAAGGCATCGTGTTATATGCGATTTCTGTCCAATAAAACCCCTTCGGTTATCTAACGAATATACATGATGTAAGGTAAACACTCACGGAAACAAAGACAGGTGATAGTAGTGATTATACCATTGATGATTTGAGAGAAAAAAAATGTTGGAATAAAAAAACACAATTTGCTTTCAATGTTATACATATTTCAATCCGCTTGCCGTTGAAAGCAAATGTTTTTTTTTTTCATCCAAATTTATTATTTTCTCACTTATCATTAGTGGTATCATCAGTATTATCACCTGTCTTCGTTTTTGGGAGCATTTGTCTTACACCCTGGATAGAGAGGGCTATACGCACACCGGGTTCTCTGCGCAATGCCCGAAGAGCCCGCCGCAGGACTTGCAAAACTTCCTTATCCCTCAAAGGTACAACTTTCCGTGGTCATTGGGATGATTATGAGCAGCCAGGTATTTTTTTAATGCTTGATGACGATTCTACCTGATGGTAAGTGATGGTAGGTGGCGACGGTAAAGCGAGTAACCATCGCTTATGGACCTAATGATTGATAGACGGTAGATCCCGATCGAATAGGTACGGGAATAACCGTTCTGGGTCATCTAATAAATAATTTCTAGAGATTGTAGACGATTCGGTCTCTCAACTTAGTATGACGTTTCAACAAACTATTGTGCTTTCAAGAAATGCATGCTAAGAAGGCTTTTAGAACGTTCAGAGTTCGTTTAGAGGCCCTGGGACGTACATGCTACGAATTAGCTAAGTATAATCTAAAACTGGTTAATGGTTTTGGGGTTGCGGCAAATAGAGAAAGACGTAAGATTTTATTTTGATTCGTAAAAGACGTATACGGACGTCCATGTGCAATTTCAATTTGTAAAAGACCTATACAGACGGCCATGTCCACTTCAATTTGCAAAAGATTTATAGAGATGTCCATGGGCCATGGTAACCGAGTACCATTAGGCTCGTCTCGTTTGTCGGTTATTGACATAACTCGTAATGCCTACTCGACTTACCAAGCATAGAACACAAAGAGATCAAAGAAAAATTTAAATATATGTGTAAAGGCCGGCTTCCCGTCCCTCGTTGTCGAATAGCACCGCGCTATTACGAATACCCTGGGATTATTTTAACATCTTAATTAGTTAATACTGGCGGACCTTTTCCGCTACTCGAGCTTAGTATAGGAGCTTATTTTTCTGTAATTGTACCGTCGTTTTTAGGCTTAAATTCGTCACTTCGTTAATTCTTATCCCAATTCGTCGGCCAACCGTGATAAAATTTAAGTAATTTGTTGACTATAATCTAAAATTATGTAGTGTAACAACAAAATGTTTAATCAAAAATCAATATAGCTATAAAATTAAATGAGTATAACATCACGACAGTGGTATTCGTCGCTAGCTTCGCTCCGTACGTCCTCGATGGCCATCTGACTAACTGTCTCCTCCATTAGAATGTCTAATGTGGCATTCGGTGCTAGAGAGTTGCGCCCCGGCTGATCGAAACAATTACATTGGTATACGTTGTATGGCGATTCATTTATTTCCCTCGAAACAGCTGTATCCGGTGTTTCCTGGAACAAATCAATCAATTTATGACATCTTCAAATCCTTAGCAATTCCCAATTGTTTGTTCTATAGTAGTTAGTTAAGTTGCAAGCTTTCACATACAATTTCTTGTAAAAACACTGAGTAAGGAATATATTTGAATAAGCAATATAATGGGCGGATGAAAAGATGAATATATAAATGACAAACACGCCTCGAAATTACAGCGCGGCGACCGGTTCTGTTTAAGCTAAAAACTTTCATTTTGTTACGTTACATTAATATAAAAGATGTGCTCAAGACTTTCTTTAGATATTTCGTCTTAATTATGAAGTATTTTTTTGGAAATATAATGTACATGAGAGTATAGTCATCAACATACCCAGACGATGAATTGAGTTTGAACTTAGAATATGTCATCAACCATTAAGTCTATCAGTTAACCCTGGGTCCGAAGGATTTTTGTCATATGTTTAATGTACATGTAGATTGTAGGGTTGTAATGACTCAAATCACACTTAATTTGACATATTATTGCCCACTGATTCGAATTGTTTAGGAAATATAAGAAGTTACTATAGGTACTCCCGTTTCAAGCAATAAATGTTTAAGAAATGTGTAATGTTGTCATATATCTTCTTCAGGTATATTCGTGTCTTAGCCTTCGTATAACTTATTCCCAGCGCCTTCATTCATATGCAAGTTTGTGGAGGTTGAACTGTATACTTTGCTAAGTATATAGACGTCGTCGGCTTCAATAAGCTATGAGAACCTAGAGACTTTGTACGAACAATGGAAGTTTAATATTGCGTGTTCAAATATTTACCTCGAAGCTATTTGGGAAATTTCTGTGAGTACTTTGTGCCCAGCTCATTACGGGTTCATAATAATTGTCATTGAAATTTCTGCTCTCGCTGTCCGTCTCAGAGAAGTCTCGTAGATCTTGCTTCGTATAATCTCCCATGGCTTCCTGAGACGCAACTTCTATGTATCTGGGGTCCATGTTGAGAATCGAAATTTTACTGTTAATCACCATGTCTAACGTCTTTTGCCAATCTTCTAGAAACTGCTTTACAGTTTCAACCTGTAACAATTTTAGATTAATGAGTTTTAGTCATACAGATCTTCGGAAATCATCTCAATGTGGACACGATACCTTTTTCTTTAAAATGGCGTTTTTGGTGGCTCGTCTAAGTTTCTTCTGCTTGATAAAGTGTTTGAGGTAGGCGACTTTGTATACATTTGTTACTTTGACGATCTTGACGCGGCAGTTTTGTTTAACGTCAGCTTCACTGGCAGAGGAGTAGACGCTCTCTTCTTGCAGTGACGTGGGCTCGCTCGGTGCACGCCTCTCGCAGCTTATCTCGGACGGCTCTGTGCCCTCGACCGCCGCCTCCTGGTCATACTTCAGCTCCTTTAGTAATTGCAGTATGAATTCACGTTCTGAAAAAAGTTCTTCCAAAACTTAATCCTCGTTTTGGTCAAACACATGTATTGTTACGATAATATTCCTAAGTACAACCTAAATATAGAACGTTGAGAATTCCAAATATTACAGAAGCTGCTAAAATTCATCTTACGGTATATGATTTTAGATATGAGCATTATTGACGTGGTTTTAGTGATTTACTCACGTCAGGTTTATCTTATGCTTAATAATGAAGTCTATTCTGGTAACGTTGGGTGAAAACGACCAATGAAGATAGGCGTTTGCGTTATCAAAGTTAATGACATTTTGCGTTGATATTCTATCATCTAAAGTTACATGATTATGTCAGAATGTTGATAGCGAAATTACCTTCCGGAGGGGAGTTTACATGCGTATCGGTATCTTCCCAAAGAACGGGTTCTTGCAATGAATGTCGTAATTCCTCGTCGGATGCGATCACTTGCCGCACTCTCGCACGCACCTTGCGGAATATTTCAGTCCCCTTGCGTAGTTCTTCTGTCCGATCCAAAAACTCCGCGTCTCGTAATCTTAATTTCGTGTTTATTATCTGAATCTACTCCAATCAAAGTTATGTAATCAATCGTACTGTTAATTAACGCTGTGGCCGTGACTAAGTTCGTTAATCATTACCTATGTTGTTTGAGCGTAATCGACGTCGCCTAACTACGCTTCGCTTACATTTTAATGCCACCACGCAATGTCGCTACGCTATTAGTTGTTACTACATTTAAATAAGACTGATTAGGCTATTACATGAACGCAATGGCTTGTAATGAGCGTGGTTGAGATTTATAAAAATGAGACTATTTTTCAGGCATGTTATGTCTTCATTATCATAAAAACTTTGAAAATATAGAGGTTCATGCAGGACTTCAACCTGAGATGGGGACAGTTGTATATTTAAACCACCAATTCAATTTAAATATTCACAGGTAGGAAAAATCATGTGATAACTATAGAAAAACTAGCTGTGCCAGCGGCTTCGCCCACGTGGAAAGCTCCCAGGAGACGAGATTTTTTTAACATTAATCGTATATTTCAGTTAATTGACATAAAATCGTAATGCACTATTGCCTATAAACTTGTCAAAAAATCCGTACAAAAATCCGATCAGTACATTTTGATACATGAGGGGACTTTGTTTTTATAATAAGTAAAGATTATATTTATATGAAGATAATTAACCTGTAACTGAATATCCTCCAGTTCACTTTGATTCAGTCTCAGTCTATCTCGTGACGTCACGTAAATATTCCTCACGAGGTTGCCCACGTAGACTCCGGTCGGAACAATTTTAATGAAAAATAATGCCTGCGCAAATGGAACAAGAACATTGTAGAAGCATTAATGTAACAACGGTGACAACGTGATATATGCAATGCTTCTAACTCATTTATGTATCTTTAGATGCCCTGGTTAGAGCTATGATTATATCATCCTCACGATTACGTTTATGGCCACTCCACCAAGACCAAATGCTGATTGGTAGATTTCACAGACCTTTGAAAACGTAATGGCGAACTTTAGTGTACGATTATTTCCTCTGAAAGTTTTTTTTCACCAAAGCAAGTGATAATTTCTAATACGCACAACATCCTCATCATTATCATTGACATCATCACCACCCATAATTGTACCACAATTTGGTTCGGGTCTCCTCTCACGCCAAGAAGGGTTCATGACTTTAAGAGAAATTTCAGTCGGAATAGTATTGATTTCGTACCACGTTTAGTGCCGTGCAGTTTGTGTAGATCGCGTATATAACGCTTATGCAGTAATGCAGAAACGGCAGACCATATTGATGGATCACACACTCCCAACATTTGCTAATACTCCACGGGGCGCCGTTTGTCACTTGTTTTGTTTCGTACAGGAACTCGTTGTCCAATTTCATCGTTTACGAAATGTATGCTAGGTACCGCGATGTTAGTGCACGAAAAACATATCGAAAATTTTATAAATGTAATAAGATTATAAATTTAAATTAAAATTCATTTGTATTTCCACTTTTATAACGCTGTCAATGTATCAGACGTCATCGATGCCGTGACATTCTTCTTTTAAACACTCTTAATGGACTGTTTGTTAAGTTTAGTCAAAGCCACTGACCTCTATTGTGTGCTGGATGTAATTACTGCAAAGATTTCATTCAACTCTTTGAATAGAGTTGGATGAGAATGCCTAAAGCCTAATTAAGCTCTATGTTCAGTACTAGATCATGTTGTTGATCTTTATTTATTGTTTTAATATTATTTTACTTTCGGTACCTTTAGTTTTGGAAGTTGAAGTCGATTCTATCCGGGCATATAAAAACCTTACCATGATGCACGCGTACCGTCCAATGAAACTCGGTGTTACATAATTAATTCAATTTAAAAGGTATTGAGCGGATCTTTCGCTTCCATGTTGACCGGCAAAACCTTGAGTGATGTCCTTGGCGTAATAGACGGTGGAGGCCGCTTATCTTCAGGTGGTCTTTCTATTCGTTTGTCGGCTATTAATACGAAAACAAGGGACCTGGCGCTATAGTCTACCTCAGAGTTGATACAGAGCCTTCATGTATACCGTATGTCAAGATCCAAGTTTATTGAAGTCATTTGGTTTTTTCGACAGGTGCTGGGCAAGGTGCCAACAATTTCCATCGATAAGACGGACGGCTGCCAGATCTATTTGTCTGCGGAGGCGCTCGACGTGGAGATCGTCAGCTCCAAGTCCTCTGAGATGAACGTGCTCGTGCCCAAAGGCAACGGAGATTATGTAAGTTGTCTCGTATATGGATATATCTTATATATTTATTTACGTATCGTTAATCTTTATTTCAGAAATGTAAAACTGGAGAATTTTACGCCTAACTCGTGTTGCTGTTATCCGCATTTGGAATGTGTTGATCAACATAATACTTTCAAAAGTAGTAGCATTTTATTCTCTAGTTCCATGCTTTGGATACTGATCTATTGGTTATAGACCAGAAGTAGTCGTTAGGAAACACTTGGAGGCGTAATTTCCGATATTCGAGTTGGCTATTAACTCTCGACTTTCATCTGCGCTGGAACAGCGTGGTACACCCCGAGCCTACTCATTTAGATGACGTTTCCTACAGTGATCTGATAATGGCCGGCTTAAATTTTAATCAGATATTTGATATTACGTACTATTTATGCATATAATTCATTGAAATGCTTTCATTTTGTACGGAATTTCTGTCTACGTGTTATTTTTCCGAACGACGTCAACTTCAATTTCGTCAGCGGATTACTTTCGCTCAGCTTAAAATATGATTTAATTTTAGCTGGCTTTATAGAGCTTGTGGTAGATTGATGAGTTCTACGTTCGACGCCATTTCGTTTCATATTGCAAACTTCGAAATATAAAACTCTTATGAGTTATTCTGTTAAGGAGTATGGGCGTATTTGTTAAAATTGATTAAAATATATTTTTTGAAAATTGAAAAAGTGCTTAGCTTGTTATTATCTATAACAAAATAATTATAGTTTTTTATGTTTGGAATAACACACCTTCAGTTTTAAATTGTCTTATTTTATTTATTTAGTATTTACTACTTTAATTTCTTTTCATTGCACTTAATTGAACCTTCACATTTTGAAAAGAGACCCTAGGCCAGCAGTGAGATAGTTATAAGTTGTGATGAAATGTAACAGTCCAGTACAGGCCATTGAGAATATTGCGTAGTCTCAAGTATTTTGACTTCTTATTTACTTTCATCGAAACAATTAAAAAAATCAATTCCTGTTGAAAACATGTTTTGGTATGTACTTGTTTTTTCGTCTTTCACTAAATTATACATTTTACTACTTCGATCCCAGTATTTTATTCAAATTTCTAAAATTTTACGACATCTCATCCCGGTTTTAAATTTTAGGGTATAACATTGCCATTACTTATGAAAATACGACTCACAGATGAATTATCAGGCAACTAGTTACAACTAACTCCACTTTGTTCCAGACTGAGCATCCGATTCCAGAGCAGTTCAAGACGATGGTGAACAAACCACCCACCGGGCTCACCACCACGCCGGTCGAGAGCAAGGGCTAGTTGTACACTGTCGAGCCGGGAACTTGTGACGTCAGCTGTGTGGAGGCGAGCTACAACTTATACGTTAGATAATTCGCACGTGTAATACACTGTTTAGTACTGCACCAGTGTTGGCGATATGCCCCAGAATATCACTAGGTAACGCTCCGCCTCCCGATCTATAGCACAAAATATTCACGTACAGACACAATTCATAACGGTTCCCGGAGATAAGTCGACGTTTATCGTAAGATCAATCATTTCTTGCTCATTTCGCTCGATCCTAGTATTTAAGATATCAATTTATTATGACGTAGAAATAACTGTAATTCAAATATTTACTGGCCTTTACGTGTAATCTAAAACATGTTCCTTACACTCGTCTTTTGTATTATTTGTTTGACATGAACGCGATACCGATAGCTTGGAGTACCACGAGGTACGGGACGTAGGTTTAGTTAGGCTTAATGTGTGTGAATGTCTCGATTTTGAATATTAGAAAGGTTTGCATTTTACCTATGGCTATCAATAAATTAATAGTGATTCTAAAACCCCAATTGTGCATGTGCCGTGTAACAGCTTTTTTTCTATTACTTTTTGAGTAATTGTATTGTTTAATCGTCTCATCTTGTACTAACTTTTGTCTTAACATAATTATTTTAAATTAGGACATGATTTAATTTTAATTTATAATTGAAGTAAATTATTATTATTTGTATTAGGTTGAAGTATTGTAGCAGTGAACAAGAACTGTTTATTTAATAATAATTTGTATTTCAATAGCAATGACAATGCCAATAAGAATTGTAATTATTTATTATAGCATTCTTATTTTGAAACATTGTTTTATTTATTAAAAATCTCACAACGATGACGTCGCAGGCTCAGCTAGTACTGAATAAAATATTAAATATTTATTTACGCTTAGGATTTGGTTTGGGCTACAACCTGAAGTTATTCCACGTGCGGAACATAAAGTTCCGTATAAATGCGTTCACCTTATGTTTCTTTAATATAGTCAATATCCAAAAATGTTAACAAATGACTACCCGTTTTAATATTTAAATAATATGTTTTTAAATTGCCCTTAGCGTTTTACAGCATACCTATATGTAGACGGGATTGCATCTGAAGATTCCTTTCTTGATAATTAATTTGTTGCCCTATGGTATGAGTACCTCGTATCTTTTATCTCTAACAGGGAATCGATCAGACGAGTCAGCTGAAGTTTATTGGTAGCGTTCGTTGAATGAGCAACACCAAAGTTATCATCGATGCACTGACCAAGAAGACAGCAGACTTCTATTAGTGACATTTCTGCTCTAACCGAAACACTTAAAAAACACTTCACAGTCGATTCACGGAAGCTAAGGAGAATTAGGGATCTAGAAAAATAAATAGTTTGAATCATGCATGAATGGAATCCAGTGAAGATGGTAGAACCCAGCGTCTCCAATAGGAGAAATTTCAAACCAGTTTCAGGATTTCAACGGGATCCACCACGAGCTGGAAAGATTAGCTGGGACTGCAGAATGAATTAAATTAATTCTCTGATTGACAAAGTCTAAATTCTCCATCACGTTACTCATTTCGCTGTTACTATTAATTGGTAAAAAAAACATCTAGTAATGTTTACATTTCATTTATTCATGGCTTACGTCGTCCATTTGAACAAGAACAAAAAATGTTTCAAACGGAAAAGGTCATCCATGGAGTTCAATAAATAGTTTCGTGTAGAAGTAAACAAAAACAATTTGGGTATCAGAGGATATAACTATATGTACAGAACCCCAACACTATAATATATTAAGTATATGTATGGCATAAGCTACTTGCTCTATTGCTGATTAAAGAACGTGACTGAAAGTTACATTATTTTAGTTTTAGTTTATATATAATAAACTTAACGCTACTTACAAAATATCAGTCAAAATCGGAAAACACATTTTAAATTAATCCTTATCACTGAAAATGGACCTACGACAAGCGTACAATCAATCGCGATCATTGTTGGAACTATTTGTGGGTTGCTTAGCGCACTGCCACTCGTCGCTACCGTCGGAACATTCTAGAAATCCGTTGCACACACTCGAGGCCGGGAGACATTCTCCCAGCGGACACCTGTACCCTCTACAGGTGTCCTTATACACGGGTCGTCTGTTCTCGGCTGTTTCTAAATCCGCGTAGAAGTCTTCATCGGAGTCGTTCTCAGCACTGAGCGGCCTCGTGTTGTTGGGTTTGGGGGTGAACTTGTCCATGACGCTGTCGATCCACTCGATGTAGTTGGATACCTTGGTGTAGACGCCGGGCCGGTTGGCGCGCGCACACCCATACCCGTTGCTCGTCACTCCGTAGATATACCATTTGTCTGCCTCCTGAAACAACATTACAACATCCATTTAGAATCTTTACTAGCAATAAAATTGTAGCGGAGTCTAATATGTAGGTACGTAAAATATTTTTTAAAACTTTATTTTATTTGTTTAATAACTTATGTACCTACACACTTGAATAAATAATACAGAAAAGTACTGACTAGGTATAATGTACAAAGACTACTGCTTATTTATGTATTTGTGATTTATTGCTCATCTTCAAAAGACTGGTAAAGTTGAACAATATTTATAACTTACTATGACCGAAAAATAAACACAATTGTCTCTATTGAACCCCGCACCTGGCTAATAAAGGTAATTTTACTGCCACAGCGAATGGGTTAAGAGGGACATTGGTAAATCACAAAGGATTATCGCCATGGCCTCGTCCATTCTTCAGCAGGACGTCCCATGAGTAGGAAAGGTGGCTTAGTCTAAAGTACTCTGAAGCATGGAGCCATTACACCATAAATTTGCGATAAAATGGCAGATGCCACCTGATACTAATCGGTAACCATGGCCTATGGATATGAGCAAACCTAAAGGAGTCACGCAAGTTGATCCTATTTATATAGCTCACCTGGCACAGCAGCGGGCCCCCGGAGTCCCCGAGGCAAGCGTCGCGGCCGCCTCGCTCGTAGCCAGCGCAGAACATATCGTCCGTGACGCGGTACAACGGTAGTAGCCGCGTGCGCCGCCGACACTCCGCCGTCGAGATCACTGGTAACTCCACCTCTTGGAGCGTGTCAGCTGGGAACACAAATTACTATGACAAAAACCTAGAAAATTTCTCTCGCTCAGTGGTTTTCAAAGAAGGTATTGCTAAGACGGCAATAGGTAGGTATGTCTATAACTTTATACTATTTAATACTCGCTATAAACATATTTAAGATAGGTACTTTAATATTGATGATTATTAAAAAAAATTACAAAAATTCACATTTATCATACACGTATCGTATTAAAAGATATGCTAAGTTCCTTTGCCTTTTCTGCTTATGAAGCACTTTTCCAAAATCGTACTTGAAGTAGAAGTAGAAAATTACGCGCATAAGTGTATCAGTTACCTATTTGAATAGATGATCTTTTAAATGTATTTTGTGTTGGATTAATACCTACCATAAACCTTTTCCACATTCACTCACGGTTGAGTGATGAACAATGCAATTAGGCATTTTGTATCTTATTTTAACAGGCCACATAACAAATGATTTATAATGTAAGTGATGAATAATAATACATCATATTTAGTATATATTGCATATGTCTAGATATATTATAGGTATGTGTCTTTGTATGTATATTATATTATGTTTTATTTTTCTTTCACCTTACTTCGAATACCGCTATTCGCGTTTATCTGTTTGACTCGATAGTTAGCTGGTAGAGAATGTCTAAATCATTAAGCTCGCCATTTGTACCGTAATATTTTATAGTGCTCAATAAAGTTTAAACAAGTAAATATTTAATTATGTTAAAATATCTATCTAATTACAGATTTTTATTGTTACAGAAGCGATGCTGTTGCTCACTTTAATATGTGACGGATACGTTTGTAAGTATAAATTTTTGTACCTAAATATATGCTTATCAAATGCATAGGTTTAGTATTCGACAACTTACATTATTTGACATGAAAAGCAGTGGAGATGGATCAGCTGATAATCGATTTGTCTTCGTCTTCCCCTTTGAAGGAATGACATCGAATCTTACACGCGCGTCTCTAACTTTCAAAGTTATCTGCGTATTAGAAATTAATAATCACTTACCTGATACCTGAGCATTCTTAATAAGGTTCTCGAAGGTGTAAATGTAACTTTTTACTTCTACTACCGCTTCGGAAAGGTGCTTTATTCTGGATGAGAAAAAATGGCTATAAAACTCTACTGACTCGCTCACTCTTTAATCGAAATACGTCGAATATTTTTATGATTGATTCTAATACAAAGGTACGTCGAGTAAGCAAACCAGGTACGTAAAAAACTCTAACAACATGAACGTCTTAAATTCACATTAATCATGTAATTTGAAAATGTCCGAGCCTATATAGGTTTCTGTAATTCAATTCAGATATCCTCTTGAAAGGCGCCCTCCTTACGTGACCAGTTTCTTCTATCATTCCAATGACCTGTTGTAAGTCGACTAAATCAATAATTGTAGACCAGGTATAAAGATTAATTATATATTT
>DWPQ01001267.1:0-12736 GCA_018251795.1 Perichares adela | reverse complement strand
GATCACCAGGTACGTGACAATGTGTTTGTGTCTACAGTAATATCGACATACGAGGAGCCCGTGCGCGGCTGGACGGACAGTGTGTACGGACCCACCGGACTGGTCATCGGTATCGGTACTGGGGTGAGTACTACATACTGGTACAGAAACGTGTCGACGTATTTGAAGCGCTCGTAGTTCTTTAATTCGGTTGTCGGTGAAATGAAATTAATTAACATTCTATTAGAAGTTTGTTTTTACAAACACTTTTCTTAGGTGAAGCTATGCTGTCGCTTTACCTTATCCTTTTTTCTTTTCTTGTTTAACAAGCCTATATCTGATCAGATTTGTCCGTAAAATTATCTTTAACTTTGAAATAACCTTTTATCAAAATTATATTTTTTACACCAACTATCAGTTCCAATATGGTTGGTTAGTATGGTTCCAAATTTCCCAATTTTAATAATATATAAGACACTGATCATTAACCCGACCAATGGTATTTATTGTTCCCCATCACAGGTGTTGCGGACTATGTACATGCACCTGAACAAAGTGGCTGACATGGTGCCCGTGGACCTCGCCGTCAACGCCATCATCGCCTCCGCCTGGCACACCGCTAAACACTTCAAGGACAAGTGAGTGCTTAATGACTTTAACTCTAGAATTAACATACAAACTTAAAAAAAATATACGATTTTAAACTCCGAACACTCAATACTTTAGCTGTAACGGGTAAATATCGGCATAAAATACAAAAGTCGCGGGTACCCGTTGCAGCTAAATGTTAACAAAAATAATTAATTTCCAGTCAAACGTCTGACATTCCCATCTACAACTACGTGTCGGGCGCACAGAACCCCATCACGTGGGGAGAGTTCATCGCGCAGAATCGAGAGAAAGGAATCAAGATGCCCACCGTGAAGGCTGTTTGGTAAGTGTTGATACGTTACTGCGACATCATACACAGCTTACATAGTGGCAATGGTCCTTCGAGCCACCTAAAGCTTTTGTTTTCAAGACGAGAACTATTAGAGGTATTTCATTTTCTATTGCAGGTACTACGGCTTAAACCCAACGAACAACTACTACATGTTCCGGTTCTACGACTTATTCCTCCATTATCTTCCCGCTCTGGTGATCGACGCCTTCTCCGCTCTCAATGGGAAGAGACGAGCGTGAGTACTGTTTATAATTTCGTGGAAAAATCTTTGCACCTTGCCTGGGGGTGGCCTGTTGTGAGCACAGCTAGGTTTTGCCCACTAGAACTCCTTCGGTAATTTTCCGGCACATATAGGTATCGGGATCTTGTATTAACACACTAATGCACGACGTCTTCTTATAGCATACCCTCTTTGGGTCGGGTAATATCTATGCTCAGTACCCTCTCCCCAGAATTGGAAAGGTACAAGAAGAATTGCAAATTCTGGCCACTCTGATCGCTTCAACCACTATGACCGCTATTTTAGTTTGTTGCATGTTCTATACCTGTCATTATGTTTCACAGGATGCTCTCGTTCTACAAGAAGGTGTCCAAGTTGGCCACGATCCTCTTTTACTTCTCGACACAAGACTGGCGCTTCAGCGACGACAACGTCAAGGGCATGTGGAGAGCGCTCTCGAAGCAGGACCGCGTCGTGTTCCCCTTCAACATCGCAGACATGTCCTGGGATTACATGACTGATACCTTCTTACTTGGTAACTATTAAGGTTTTGAAATAAACATATATTTACAGGTAATTCGCACTAAGTAACAGATTACTGCAGCAAAGGTTTTGCACAAAAAAAGCTATAAATTAAATTTCGTTTTACTTTAGTCTTCTATTAGTCTTACTGTTGTGTTTGTGCCAAAGCTAAAAGACATTAATAATACAGTCACATTGGAATTAGTTATGTATATAGACAATTTTTTAAACTCCGTCGCCCCCTATCCAGCGGACTTTTATTTACCATGGATTTTTTATGTTAAGCTAGTATTCAGACTTGGAATAAAAGGTGAAAGAGATCCCTTACAGTTCACTGTAATTATATGCTACCAGTGGCTTCATCGGAAAGTGTGTATGTACGGAATCCAATATGTTGATGAGAGAATGGAAAATGTGTATTGTCGGAGGAATTTCTAATAATAAATTGTATGACAATAGCAACGAAGCCAGCCTCGTGAAGAATCATCACAACTTTATAACTAATTTAATTGTTTCAGGCCTTCGTGTATACTTGTTAAAGGATGACATGTCCACCCTTCCGGAAGCCACCAAAAAGTGGAACAGGTAACGGACTATTATATAGTGGTTTCCACACTCTAAGTCTAAAATTGTGAAATGTTTCGACGCATTTCCGATACAGTGTTGAAGAGCCAATAAGAAGCGGATCCTCGGCTACCTTATTGGTCTCGCAAGGTCAGTTTGTCCTCGCAAGGTCCTTTGGTGTCACGGACCTCGATGAGCGGTGACCGCTTCCCATCGGCTGATTTAACAAGTATCATTTTACTTACACATAACCACGTCGATGATTCGGTGCGTATTTTTATAGCGTAACAACATAACAAAGTATAGCTCTCGCAAAATTTTTATAGGTACACTTTGTAGTTGTCGTTTATCCCACTATTATCGAGAATCTGCTGTTGCGCTGCGACTCGTATAGATGTTCAGAGCGAACTAAAAGATCTGCGAGAACTTTACATGTAAGTTACAATAATGTAAATAGATTATTAAATATTGTTCCAGGTTGTACTTCTTGCACCAGCTGCTGAAACTAGCGACGTTGATCGTAGTTTTATCGTTAGCATACGCGTTATTAAATGGATTATATAAACTACTATTGGGATGAAAAATAATTTCCTTTTAATGTAATTGAATAGTAAATGACAGAATCTACATGCTACTTGGTACTTTTATGAGATTGACTATGAGATTTTTAGTATCTGTTACACTGACCATATTGTAAGATTTTGGCGGGAAAGAGCGATGGTCAATTTTGTTTACTCTGTGAAATATCCTAGTATGCAGCGATGACATGCATTAATATATTTCATTTTGGTGTGCGCTATAAAATACATTTAGTATTCAATTAAATTTTCTACCAACAATAATATAAAAAGTCATTTTGTTCATAAAAACATTTCGTCCGTAAGATTACTTAGTAACAGTAGCCTTTCACGTCAAAATCATCATTCAATCTGAAAATTATCTGAAGAAATAAATACTAAAACGAATAGAAATCGTTACTATAGCGATGCACAATACAGTTTATTGTATTAAATGTATCTACTTAGTTAATTAACGTATTTAATTAAACAGGGTGTAAATAATTAACTTCTAATCTTGGGATAGTCTTTAAAATTAAGGAATAATAGTATCTTCTAGGTGTAGGTATAGTTTAGTTTATCGGAAGCATTGTAAGTACAAATAATGCAAAGCTTACATTAAATTAGTATTATTACCTATTTGTGGTGCTTGAATATAAATAATGTAAGGTACCATTCAAATTAGAATTCAATGACGTAAATAATTTGATTAGGTGAATTTGTACTGAACCACTGGTTGTGCTCAATAAAATAATTTAGCACATACATAAATTATTTTGAACTACCAAATCTTTTTTATTTTGCTAAACATTCTCCTTATTTTAATTTGATACTGTCGTTACGGTGCCATACAACGAAAGAATACTAAATAAGTATAGTAACGGTTGATTCTAGGAGAGGTAAGTCTAATAAAGGAACCTGCTGGGTAAAACCACATTAGTTGTAGAGCTCTGGAACATATAGAACATCAGACTGATTTGTCCGTGTTTACAGACGAATATACCTTAACGATGATGGTTGAGAGACGTGGATTCTACTGGTGAAATGTTTAAACCGCGCTTCCATTTAGTTTTAGTTTACTGTATGGACAACTACCTTCTTGTCTGTGGTTATTACCAACATTTTCGTAACTCAAGAAAATTATGCACTCAGAAACACTCAGCTCAGTAGGCTGAATCAATACAATGTATGTTTTTTGTTTGTTGGGTTAGAACCCATTTAATTAAATGCAGGCTTCGTGGTGGTGTTTTATTTACAACTGTAGTATAGAAATGATTTAATTGTAAACGTATAGAGGGCATCCAATTACTTACCAACGTGTTTGACGTTAATACTGTCAAGTATCGTGGTAGTCAGACGGATGAACCGAATAACGTTTGAAAAATAAAACAAACATATATGCAAGCGATTTATTCACTATTTATTATACTTACAATAAAAAAATACAACCAATACAACAAGATTCATAGAGTTCTGTTCATAAAATACCAAACTTCTCACTAAAATGTCATTTAAAAGTGGTTATTTTGTACAAAAGTTTGCTACATTCACTAATTAATACTTTTAAAAATCCAGACAGCATCAGTAAGGACCCTCGTAACAAGTACCTATGCCACAGATAATTTATATATCTACACTGAATAGGCTCCCCTTACGTACAATACAAATATCGTACATATAAAATCTGTGTTTATGGTTGTCTTGCTAGGAAGGTAAGATAGTGAGAGGACTTTATCGGCCTCGGAAGGAGTATATTTGGGCATTGCGAACGAACTGCACAATATACCAATATTGCTTGCCAAGGTTTGAGTTGATAAAAATTTTACATAGCAAAAAACGGCTCGGATGTAAGGGTAGAATCATCTCAATATTGCTTCGTTTGCTACCTCAATCTGCTAAAGGTTTACCCCTTGACACCTATAAAGATGTTTGTCACAGTAAACGAGATCCATTTTGTTAGTAGTAGAAAGAACCAAACATTGGAGGCCAATTTAACCGATGTAATCAACATAGAACATACTAAGTTTTTAGTTAATTTAACAAATAAAAATAATAAAATTAAATAAATTTACCACTACTAGCATCTTGTTCTCTATACAGTTACATAATTTTTAATTTAAATTAAATGAGGTACCGCCTACAATAGCTCAGGTGTTCTCTGTAAATGTGGGCAGGAAAATATCCTCCCCGGCTGTTTCTTGCCGAATGTTCCCAGACGAGTGAGACACAAATCATAAAACATAAATAACTACAAGAAAATGTTATTCCCGTATTTTATGAATTGCATATCTTTGTTATACGGAACTGCTCATTATTATATTAAAACTGAATAACAAGTCAATGAGCTGATATATTGATCACGGAATAAGGGGCCGAGGCGTTGTACCAATTTAATACCGTTGTACTAGTTTAGTACCGTGGTACCGGCTAGTATCATTGTACCATGTAGTACCATTGTACCGTGTTGTAAAGTTGTAAATGTCGTAGCGCGAACCGGACAAGGGTAGTGCCATATTTGAGGCCATTTCAATATAATATACACTAACTTAACATATCAAATTGAAAACAAAAAATAAAAATATATTCAGAATACCTCATAGTGGTACAATTGTTAACTAAACCACGTGTCAATGTAACTAAGTAACAGCTGATCGGCCAAACTTCAATACTCATATAAAAAGTCACATCACATTTGTCCGTTTGTTCCGCCATTAAAATTAGTCTAAAATCATTATAATATTAAAAAATATACATGTATAACGTTTTAATGCTAAAAATTATTAAACAGGAAGTATAAAATAATTAGACCATTATTTACCGTTCGTCGTTCATCGCAACTTCCGTGACAGCGATACCGACCGCTGTCTGTCCGTCCGTCCGTCTGTCTTTACACCATAAAACGACGCTAGCGCCACCATACTTAAGCCAATATACAATTACACATCAATAATATCTAAATCATAACAACATACAGTGCCGATATACATTACAAACGCGTTATATGTATATGCAACTACTTATATACAGACAAAATTTAGCAAATATACATACAAACATCTACAGGGAAAACAAAATGTACATTAAGTATTAGCTATTCAGCCCTTCGGCCGGCTGCCTACTATATAGTGCCGGCACGTAACTTGTCAAGGTTTCGGCGTAGTGAGGATAAGTTTGCGCGTTTACACTTAATTACAAAAAAAAAGTGATCACTTTCGTTGCTTGTCAATATTTTAGGGTTACTGTCATAATTTATAAAAAAAATCTCGATAGAAAGGACAGGAATGTGAAGTGAAGTTTATTCATTGCAATACATAAAACAAACGACAATGAAAAGTTAATAATGTATGTACAAATCGAACATGCCGTTCACAACATGCTGTCGTCAAAATGGTTTCATTTATGTGCGCTCAAGTGTATTGGGCAGTGATCGAGACGTTGACGAGGTGCGGGAGGCAGGGGGCGGGTGAACAACCAATCTCGCGCTCGGAACGATGCTGTTCGGTCCCCTGCATCCCGCATGATAACCAAAGAGACCCAAAATACGACATCTGCGCGTCTAACCAATGTTGCCAAGTTACACGCCGGTAACTGTAAGTACATGTACCATCATTACATCTAACGACTGCCCCACTGCTGGGCTGAGGGTCTCCTCCAACAATGCAAAGGGCTAAGATCTTTGTCTAGAGGCTCTGGTAGGACCGAGCGCTAACTGCGGCGGCACGTTCCCCAGGCCACGCTGCTGCAGTCCCTGGAGGCGATGTACTCGCGGTCGCTGGAGGCGCTGCACGCGGAGTGCCGGCGCGCGGGCGCGGCGCAGGCGCAGGTGCGGGTGCGCGCGGCGCTGGGCGCGCTAGTGCCGGGGGCGCCCGCCCCGCTGCGGGCCGTGGCCGCCGCACGCGCCGACCGCGCCGTCGCGAGATGGCTGCGGGACCACGTCACTACAGGTACGGGCCGGTGATACCGAGCGACGGATGTGGGCTACAGAGCGAATGGACATACCTAATACTAGTAGCTACAAAGTAGTTGTTTTTGTACTAGTAGATACACCTTAACATAAACAGATAATAAATGCATATTTAGACAATAACATAGTATAATTCAGAGACAATTCGTTTTTCAAACGCGTCGCGCCTTATTCGTACATCGGTATTGCATTGTGTACATCAATATTTTGTTACTGTAGGAGGAGTAGGAATATTTTTTTTTGCAATTAGATTATCTTCCGTAAGATACGGCATACCTATTATACTTAAATTTTACCCGTAATTTAATGCATAAATAAAAGTTTAGATCGTTTCAACAGTTTGATGGTTGTCAATGTGTTCTTGTTGGATGCTGCAGAAATTCTCTGCAAGGACATCGGGGAAGAGATGAAGGCTCTGTTGGCGGCTGGTGAGGCCACGCCCACCGCCAAGAGTCCGCCCGTACAGCTGACGTCAGCGGCCGTGGACTGCACCAGCGCCGCTGGAGCCGTTATAGCTCTTAAGGTAACGGGATAAAGTGCAATTTAGCAAGTGGTTCACTTGATTGTAAATGAAGGAAAAACTAATTATATTTCAATGCATAATCACATCGAGAGTACCACTCCCTCAGTCTATGGCTCACAACCATGGTGTCCAACCTTGACCAACTGTCAATAACATTATGGAGAATCCTCAGGTATGCTGGTTTTCTCGTGATCTCGTTTGTCTTCACCGGAGCAAGTGACAATTAATTTTTAATTCACACATAACTTTGAACAATTAAACATGCGTACATAATTCGAATGGAATAGTGATGGCTATATGGTGAGGATAATTAGGTTTTTAAAATAATAGTAATATCGTCTTTTTGTTCTTAACGTATGTTGCTTATTTACATAGAGTGAAATGTTTGCTTGTGTTTATATAACATCCGTAGGTTCGGTGTGCCTTATGTAATAGGCCTTCAACTCCCTCCAATGCGTTATATTAGAACAATTATTTAAAGTACAGTTGAAATTGTTCCGTTACCAGGAGCTGATATGCGTTCTGCTGGACAACTCGGAGCCCGCCGAGGACTCGAGCCGTGTCCTGTCGATGTGCGCGGCGTGTTGCTCGCCACTGAACATGTTCTGCAGGCCGCCCACCCAGCGGGCCATACTGCGGCTCAGCGTCGACTACTGTGTCGTGTACGGTATGTGGGACCTTGCAACGTGACCTGTTTCACGTCTGTATCAGAAGAAAATCATACAGACGGAATTTCATTTCAATTCATATGTACGGGGAATAAATGTAAGCAGTCTGAATGTAAGATTACTATATATGTACAGTAAGTACCGTGAGTACAGTTACAGTACCGAAAATAACCAAACCCGACGAGTACAGTTAGAACACTTAAACTTATTAAGCAACTAGCTGTGCCCGCGGCTTCGCCCGCGTAACAAGTTCCCAGTAGGTGACATTTTTTAACGTTAATCGATATATTTCAGTCAATTGACATAAAATCGTAAAGCACTATTGCCTTTAACCTTCTCAAAGTATTGTATTATCTTTTAGTAAAAACCATACAAAAATCCGTTCAGTAGATTTTGAGAAAGATGGGCACATACATGAGGGGGCTTTGTTTAATAATAAGTATATATAGATAGATAATAAATGGATGACTTTAATGAGTATGTACTGCTGACTTAAACTTTGATTCAGTCGGTGTCAACAGTTAGTGCATTGTACGGATTAATAACCCCTACAATATATGAAAAATCATCCGCGATAGTTGGGTCGTATTAAAAACCACCGCTGTTCGCTACTATGTGCAGGTAAATTTTTTATTAAACATTGCGGTTTTATTTAGATTATTATTTTATTTAAAACATTTTTCCTGTTTATCGTTTCGTTGCATTGACACTCACTATCGTGTCAATAAATCAGTGTTTCTATTGTTACTACAGCGAGCAGAAAACCGAAACAAGTAACGGAATCGTTTCTGATGAGTCTACACGGCATCTGGCGCGCGTGCTGCCCGGAACGTCGACGGAGCCCTGGGCCTCCGCCATCGCCGCCGCCCGGGGACCGACCGGAAGAAGGAGCAGGTTAGAAGTTCTGTTAATTATCGGTTGTTTTGTTCTTTTATAATTCACTTATCTAGAAAAATATATTTTAAATTAAGAACAAAAAATATTAATAAATGTGACAAGGAAAGGTTTGGTATGATGTAAAAGAAAAAAAGTTGAATCCATATATAGACGTTATCATGAAGGTTGACATATTACAATATTATTTATTTTAACTTTTCCACGGGTTTCAATGAATATTTAAATTTTCCTTTATTTTTCTTTTCCGAAACGGGTAGCGAACATTACTGTATAACAATATGTGTATAGTTTAAAAGATGCGCCGTTGAGTTTCTTTCGGCATTACTTCTCATCCGCGATAAAGACCTTTCCGAAACAGTAGCAGAAGAAAAAACTGACGTGCATAGTGTACCATCGATACCTACACGAATAAACGATTTTGAATTTGAATATTAGTTGAGATTGAGGTTTCGTATTCAGAGGCACCGAGCAAGCCCTCGGGCCAGGAGCCGGCGGGGGACGACCAGCTCGAGGTGTTCGACCGGCTGCTGTGTCCGCGCAACATCGTGCTGCTGAGCGACGCGGGGAGCGCCGGGAGCGCCGCCGCCGACGTGTGGGAGGCCGTGGCCAACGTGCTCGTGTTCCTGCTCCGACACGACTACCTCACCGAGGACTCGCTCACCGAGCAGTGCCTGGCGGTCTACCAGCAGGACTGGCCCCAGGTCAGGGTGCACTGAGATACCGTTAACCCGACAAACACAACCTCTGCTTTCTAATCCTTTCCAGAAGACCCTGCTACTTCGCGGTGGGGCATTTCACGTCGATTGGGCATAAAAAAAGTGAAGTTCTGGACTCCGTTCATAATAGAATAATAGGCTCTGAATAAATAATCATTATTATTTTAAATTTTTCAAATTATGAACGGTATAAAAAACCAAATTTTTTTTTTGCTGCCTGCTTGACCTGAAATACACTGAGTGTCAACCCTAGTAAAAAACTTAACCTTTAGAACCGCATGCCCCGGGGAACAGAGCGCAGGTAGCTTAGGATGACATCATTGTGGTGTGCGGTGACTATGTGACGTCTGCTTTCCTCATTTCATTATCCTACAGACCTAGAATTAACCGTCAACCTTTTTAAGTGTATCGGCGGCAGTGTCGTTTGTGTGTTTGGTTGTATTATAATTTTAAGGATAGAGGGAAAAGCAGGCGGGCACCTGATGTCAAATGATTACCGTTGTCTACGGACATGTGATACAGCAAAGGAGTCGCTAATGCATCGCCGGCACTGAAGGAAAAATCTTTTAAGAAGCAAGCCGAGTCTATTTTAAGTACACAGTACTAGTACAAGTAGTTTTGGTGCGTTCGAAAATGTTACGCTAATAATCGCACAACAATAGTTATCCATGTTACAAAGCAAAGTGTAAGGTCCGAGCGCGGTTTATAGCACCCTAGAAGTGTTGTCGCACGACTGAGAAGGCGGTCGTTGTAAGTATTCAATTTGTTGCAGAATATTCTGGAGAGTCTCTCGACGTGCATGAAGACCGTCTCGTCGAGGAGATCGGGCTCCGCGGGCAAGTTGAACCTGTTCCTCGACTTCCTCGCAGAGTACTGCGGGGACATGGACTACGATCCCATCGTCGACTGAACGCGACCCGACACCACCCGACGCGACCTGATCATCTCTTTTAATCTGGTTCTTCACCTAACTTTACCTTCCTAGAATCAACTGCCAATTTTGTTTAGAAGTTTGTTTGTAAGACTGTTAGATACCCTGGAGCCTCTTTGCATATACATCGGCTGAATCCTGGGGGGTTTTAATGGGTTAAAATCCGACAACCCGAAACCTTTATATATAAAGAACGGGTATGTCAAAGTAATTGTTTCATGTGACACAATACCTTAACTGCTAATATTTTTGTCTAGAAGCTCGGCTATGAGCTCCTAAACATTCTGGGCCTTGTAATCAATCTTAACTTTTACAGCTTCTGTGAGACTACTTGAATTTTTTTAATGTATTTTATAACAGGTTTCATTTCTTAAAACTTTATAGAGTATAACTATATAGAATATAAATGTATACCCAGCTATTCCCCGTAATTCGAAGGGACCTGGGAAGCAGGAGTCAAAAGTTTAAAATATCACATGAAAAGAATTATAGGCAATTTAAAGTTAACATACGAAGAATTTATTACAGTGATTGTACAAATTGAAGCGATACTGAATTCCAGACCTGATAGAAATATGTTTCATGGCTCATTTTGTGAGGTTTATTTAAACATTCTTCATGACGTGTATTGTTACAATAGTGGAAGATTTAACGAAGTGTAACATTTGTTTAAATGCTTTGAATACAATCGAATTTTTGCTGTAGCGTCTAGACTTGATAATAATGTTAATTATCGTCGCAAGCTGTCTGCGGAGGTAGAGGGTTCAGGGCGATTGTAGCGCAGGCTAGAGTCTTATGAATATAATTGGTAGATATAGCGAGGAGTTTGACAAATAAACATAGAACACCAATATTGATGTATGTCGTAGATAGTACAATATTTATATATGTACCTAACGTAGGGATTATTGATACTATACGTTTTACAATAGCTTAACTTTTTAGTCAATTTAAATATAGATGTGCTGTGAGCGAGGTGCGGCTGGAAGGGGGAGAGAGTGCAGCTCGAGCGTCCATATGTATGTATGTATGTGTAGTGTGGTGCAATGTTAGCGATAACGATGGAAGGCATGTGTGGATGAAGGTAATATGTCGCATTTTTTGATTTTTGCTATTCTATGCATGAATGATGGGGTTATGTGCATACAAACAATTTTAAACTTTAAGTTAAATTAAATTAATTAACATGTTTAATTTTAAAATACTGCATTTTGTAATATCCTAAAAGGTATATTATATGGGTAACTTTGAACTCTATTTCCTCGAGATTAGACTCTGCGACATGTAACCTTGATCTACTCATGTCTTTGATCGTTTTCAACTTTTGCGATAAATTAGACTTTTACAATAAATTATATTATAGAATAATATTCATCATAAACCAGGAAGTAATTTTGATGTTTCTCAAGGGAACCAAAAATAAATACGATTGAAAAACAACAATGTCACACAAAAGTGCCATGCGACTAATTCAGTACTCAGCTCAATGTCGCTAAATTAATTAATATTTATTTTTGTATTTATAATTAAATGTAATTTTAATGATTACAATTAATAATATTAAAACCTGAAAATCGCGATACAATATTCAAAAAACACATTTAGACTAATATCGATGGGTAAACTGTGTTGTGATTTTACGCAAAATTGAACCTTATGTCGTATTTCTTAAGTTTTAATTTGATATGTATGATGTAGCACCTCACAGACGCAACCTAATTTGTAACTATTAAACATATTTATAAATGTTCACGCTGCGCGCTGGATCATAAATCGGAGAATAATTCAATGTAATTTGGTTTCATTGTTAAACCCTTTGTCAATGTGTACACATGTAATTGGAACCAATACTAAATACCTTTACCTTAAAAATATTGTTGCGTGTAACGGAACGCTCCAATCTATTGTTTTCTGACTACCAACTGTAAAAATCAGTAAAACATGCACACAAGTTGTGTTACAGCTTGTTACAACAAATGAATATTTGTGTATTTAATTCATAACTGAAAACACCGTCCCTTAAAAATCGATCGCAAAGAATGAAGCTGTTCGCTTATCGAACTTCACTTGGTAAGTTCGTTTGATTATCAATTATGTAAAGTGAAACATAAAAGATCTTGAGGTGGTTTTCTTCCGAGTTTTCTTTATTTTGACTGCTCCGATGATCGATAAATTTGACACACACCGGTCCTCCTAATCCTATCTGCCTTCGCGCTATTGCGTTTGGGGAACGGTTAGGGTTTTTCGGGCCT
>DWPQ01001266.1:0-12737 GCA_018251795.1 Perichares adela | reverse complement strand
AAGCGATGGCGTAAATTGACTTTCGAAAAGTGTTTGTAAAAACCTACTTCGAATAAATGAATTTGAATTTGAATTTGTCGTACAATTCTTATAGTACGTATGAAATAACTATTTCCGCCATATACGTTGTTTCTTGTAAAAACCTTGCCGCGGCACGCTTGGCAGTAATAAAACACTAGCTGACCCCACAAACGTACTGCGCTAAAAGATAGCAAGTCTCTCCTATCTGCAGCGAACGCCTGATGTTCTGCCATAGCAAGTCACTTATCGCTGTTTTATCAATTCAAAATTCAAAATCAATTATTCATGTAGGTATCACCGATACACTTACGCACGTCAGTTTTTTGCGTCTACCACCGTTTCGGAAAGGTGCTTTATCATGGATGAGAAGAAACGGCGAAATGTTGTTCTATGTAAATTATTTATAACTACTACCCGTTTTCCCGTTACAATGAAACATTTTTCGCGGTAACACGTAGCCTAGAGTAAAATATTTTTCCAAATCGGCCCAATAGTATTGGAACTACAGCAATACAAATCTTTCCTCTTTATAATATTAGTATAGATGTATTGTATACTATGTTTTACAGTAACTTATTTTTCTTCTTGATTTTATTTAATTTATTTTCCTTTATTTATTTTGTGGAAACTATGTTGTCTTAAATAGATAAATGTTAATTGTATGACATTTAAATGAGCGGCCTTTACAGCTTCACGCGGGCAGAGAGGCGAGCTTGAAATGCTCAGCCAGAGAAGAACTAGCGAAGAGGTTGAGAATCCTGTTTGAAAACTAGGGGCTGTGAGGGACCTAAATACACACCCTGTAGGGTGTATGTAGTATCTGCTGCAATTACTCTTTAAAATACTATGACTGGATATTTCTTCTTTTTCTTCTAAGTAGCCGGTGTACTCGAGCCGGCTGTCGATATAAAAAAATCATTTGATAAATAACCTACGGTAAATCCCCTTTCATCGACCAATCGTAACTCTTTTTATAGCTGCCTACCTCACGCGTCATGCCGACTGTTTTGTACACACTTGACCCACTCTTAGTTTTATTACTCGGCCAGTTCAATTGAAGCCAATAAATCCGCGTCTTCAACCGTGTTGTGTAAGTATTACGATACTCTGTTAAATCTGTTTGGGGTGTAAAGGGCTCTATATATCCTTGAGTCCAAGCCATCCTCACCTGCACGGTATTTATTTATTTTAATAAAATCTGTTAAATTTTATTTATTTATTTTAGTAATCTCTCAATCTAAAACGTATGATGAACAGATTATTGATAGTGAACTAAGCGCACTACCTCGCCGTCATACGGTATAAAACTAGTGCGGGGGTAGTTTGATTATTTTATTATCAACGAACTAGCCATTATCCTGTATAACATAAATGAAAATATATGTAAATTAGGCTAAGTTATTGTGATAAAATAAAATAAAATCCATTTTAAATATTGTACAATTGTACGTCTTGCAGCCAATTAAGGATTTACATTTTATAGTCATAGTAGGTCACTAAGTACACTATAGATATCAAAGTGTGTATGTGTGTAACCTGTTATTATTAAAAAATGTAAACCGCCACCGGAGCCCTCTGAGCGCAGTGTCTTTCGGCTCTGCCTGCGAGGGACTAGGCGTACCAACGCGCATCTTTCCCCTTCATGATGTCATGCGGTCACACATGCCATCGTCCTTCCCGGGGCTGCCGGTGGACGGTTCGAGCTCCGACTCTAGCTGCCCGCGACAGGCAGGATACCGTAGCTCGTACTCTGGTCCCGAGCTACAGGGACAACTCCCCAAGTACCTCTTCAGGTACTTAAATACGTAAGTTTTTATCAGAAACAATAAGTTAAAATATGAATTTGTAATAATTTTTAAAACTGTAACATTTTATTTTCAGTAATATAAACATAACCGCCGTAATACAAAAGATATATCACACATGTTTATAAACACTCGAATAGACTTAAGAAAGATTAAGGAGAGGGGTTAATAGAAATACGATAACTCACAGGCTATAAGCCAGTGCATTGATTTATAATAAGTATGTAACTAAGTCCCTAATATATTATAGCGACTTATTACTAAACGAATGTTTGTTCGCTGAATTTGGAAACGATATGTTTGTAGCTCGAATCAACCATTATTGTACAATCATTTGATTTCTTATTGCTAAGATTATATTTTTTGGCACAGATACAATAATTCCGGTTATAGCGTTGGTGCACAGAGTTTTTATACTAGAGGAGTAGGAGTAATAAACGAGTGTCCATCTATTATTAAGAAAGAGAGGGAAGACGAAAAGGGTGACTTGTCTTTATCATTAACTGGCAAATAAAGGGAGACAGACATAGCGCTCCGTTTATTTTCTCTTTTTTTAGATGGACATATTTACGGCGGATATTTTCAAACTCGCAACTACTTGCAAGGGAATAAAATCTAAATTGTACGTCCAGTCGACGTAGAATATTAAAATCTGGCATGAAGCAATATGTTATAGAACATATACTTACCTAAAGGACAAATTCCAAAAACCTTAAGTTTTTAGTTACATCACATATTTTTTACGGAACCCTCGACGTGCGAGTCCAACTCGCACTGGGCCGGTTATTTTTGTTAAACTAATATTAATCAAAAGTATAACATTACAAAACTTCGCCGAGACAACAGTAAACTATATTTCACTAACATGAAGCCCCATAGCATAGTAAAACATAGTAGGTTAGCTTCATACAAATCGACCGTCGGTTTGTATGTATACGTAAGTAATGGGCGCCGTGTACGCATGCACTTTTCACACACACTAACACGTAGACGAGCGGTGTCGGCGGTGTCCCAATACGGGCTGTGCCGCTGTCTCGCACTTAAAACATAGTGCTGTTATAATACGCAAATAATATTTCACTTAAAGTGACCTTATGCACCATCGTAAGAGTAGGAAATTATCTCGTCGAGCGACCTTAGGGCGTTTGTCGTTGTCCGTTTTTTACACCGGATAACGAATCGCTTTTTTTAACGGATTCGCTGTGGTGTAAGGTTTATAATGAATTTGTGTACATGCACCGGCTATCGGTCCGGCGCCGCGGCGGACAATTAACGCCGGATGCATCACCGCTTCCCCTCAACGCAACGGGGCTGAGCTGACCTACTATTCTTATAGTACTATGGTATAACATTACAAAACCTCGCCGAGACGCAGTAGACAATATTTTACTCACATGGCGCTATGTAACGTCTTCACAAACCATAAATAAGCTATACTTATCCAAGTTTAACAGGATTCACGTCCTCAATCAATTATGTGTGTCGTTTTATGTCGGTCTAAATCTCTTTTACGATTTTATAAGTAACTTTGTCCATTCGTCCGTATTCGTTTATTTTTGGAAGTATACTAGAGGACCCAGTTTTCTGGAAAAGTACCGACTGATGCGCCATCTACGAGCTTTTTTTTATAAAATTAGCTATGTCCCTAGTTCTGCTCGCTTGGAAATCAGTATGTCGCAAAGTTTTTCCAGAGGCAATCCGAATCCCACGAGAATTGTAATATAAAAAGTTGCGTAACTTATTTCTTATTACATCAGCGATCTTCCCGCCCGTCCCGTCAAAATCGGTCGATCCGCTCCCGAGATTACCCAGAATAGATTGACAGACGGACAGACAAAAAAAAATTAATCTGTTAATTTGGTATACCTGTGTATACCGTGTGTACATACATAATAATATGCATAATAACGTTCGTAATGGATTGGCCGAATTACGCGATACAAAATAAAAAAGGTACGCGCAGAATACCAGTGCTGTGACTCATAGTCCTTTTCATAGTACTTACTGTTTTCCTATTCATCCTATTTCCTTCATGTTTTTATTACTGTGTTGTACTGATTTATTATAGTTTCTTTATACAAGTTACCTATTTTGTTAAATTACTTGCAGTAAACATTTTGTGAATAAACAGTGTTTTCTTTTCTTTTCTTTCTTTTCATTTAGTAAAAGTCGGTTATTCTAATATTACAAACAGACACTCCAATTTTATTTATTGTATAGCTGACCACTCAAGATATAACATAACCCAGATCCTTACTTATTTTGACTGTGCCTAAGTCACAAGCGTCAATGTCGTTAAAAAAGGGTGCGGCTCAGAAACAATAAGCATCATTGGATCATCTGAACGAAGCTGTCATTCTAAAGACCGTGTCTGAAGTTTCTACTACACTTAGGAAGAAATCTATAAACTTCGTTTATATTTATTTATACTTTGCTTTGATCTTTGGTTTAGTCAACTTTCGTTTTCGTATGACATTACTTTGAATCAACCATATCTTAAGCTCAGTTACCTGGGAATGAGTTTGTTTTACAAATAAATAGGAAAGGATAGTGTGATTAATAATAAGATAGTTTTAAGTGTTCTCTGTATCTGTGAGTGGTAAAATATACTCCCTGGCAGTTTCTTGCCGCTTCTTCTTCTAGGGCCTACCCATCGTATGGACTTGGTGAAGCGATGGCGTAAATTGTCTTTCGAAAAGTGCTTGTAAAAACCTACTTAATAAATGAATTAGAATTTGAATTTGAATTGAAAAGGTTAATGGACTGTGGCGGTTCCTTAGGATCAAATATTTGCCAATTCTATATCAAATTCGTGTTGCAGTCAATTTCCGTAGTGTAAATTTTAGTGTGGAAGCTCTGGTACTGAGTTTATTAATAAAGTTTTACCTGCTCTTCTATATCTATGTGCAATAAATAAATGTTTCTTTGATAACAGATATTTCCGTACCTCGCCTCTACCTATTCCAGTTTGTTATTGAGGACCGCCGTCGAACGGAGGCGTATCGTAATAAAAACCTGAACAATATTTCCGATAGTCCGAGAACAAGTAACACGAATTTTGACAATTGCAGATATTTCCAATTTGTCATTAGGTGTGTCGAATCGGCCACCCGCGGCACTATTGTACCTTCCGACTCAAATTGCGCAAAGGTGCTGTTGGACAACCTTATTTTTAGTTTTTTCATCGAGTGGCTGCAGAGTTTTTGTCTATTTGTGCTACTGTATTTAAATACTATGGCGCGAGGTAATTGAAAAGCGATTCTTTGTTTACGAGTTATTTATTGCATACTTTTAGGCTAAACTATGACATTGTTCGTCCGGGAATTTAGGATTTCGGAAATCAATTTCATACATGACAACTACGCAATACGCAAATGACTGTAGCCCCGCTCTGGTGTTTTCCTGAAGGCTCCCTAGTATCTCTTCAGATAAGCTCCAAGGAAGTGGAAATCCATTACGTACGAGTTTCACGAGTCTTATTTAGATTAATAAATTAAGTCGGCTCTAATAAATCCAAAGTTGCTTGAATAATCTTACTTTAGGGTTAATAGCTTGCAAGTTACTTATTGGGTACCGGACGGTCGCTGCGGCTTATCATGGACAAATACTACACCGAAGGCATTCCATTGGAGATCAAAAAGGTAGCCGTTAAACTTTTTAACTGGCTGGTCGACAATGCTACAGAAGCACTTTACGTTGTTGTTTTCTTATAGACTAGCTGAGTAAAATGTGTGGCACGAATTCTTAAATTAGAGTGACTACACAGGTCGCTCAATTCCAGTACTGCCGGCGACGTTGATTACTCCGTATTGTTTCATCGCACATTTACTTTCGCTACAGAGCAATTCACGACTTAACATTAAACTATCTAATAGAGTCATTCAAAACTTCACACCAACAGTGAAAGGGCAGCTTCGCAAAAACTAAAAGTCTAATGACCCATTGTTTCGTTCGCAAAGCTCGACGTCCCAAGACTTATGGTAGATCTACGCTCGCGCCGTTGAAAGTCTCGCCGCCGGCGGCGACGAGGATCCGTTTTCTACGCGGCCGCCACAAGGTATTCCCGCGTGAGCGGTCATCTCACCACGACATCCTCCTCAGGGCGACGTCCCAAGCCGAGGTTCGAACCCCACAGGGGGTGCCCGTAAGTCGCTCGCAGACCCTATTTTTCGAAAAGGTTTCATCCCCTCTTCGCTAGTTTAAGTTGTTCTCTGGCTGAGCATTCCAAGCTCCCCTCTCTGTCCGCGTGAAGCTGTAAAGGCCGCTAGGACCAACAGCGGAATGTCCATCAGAAACAAACAAAACGTCGAAAGTCGTGAAGGAAAACATCTGGACACGTGCATACCTGAAAGTTTTCCATAATATAGTAGAAGGATGTGTGACGTCTACAATTCCCCAATTGGGGTCTATGACCTAAACTTTGTCGGACTTGGGCCGAGCAGTGGAACAAATATTCCTATCAGTTCAACGCCTATTCAAATTAATTACAGACAGGATAATACTTTTATTTCAATAAGTTACATCACAATCATTACCTTTATATTGTACGGTGAACATTATAACGAACGTTAGCAATCGTCTCATTTCGGCAAGAGTGTACACGAGGTAGATGGCAAGTCGCGCGGTCTATTTGCATTTTGGGTTATATATAAGTACCCGTCGCACAGTATTACTGTGTAGTTGTCTTCCTCCATGTTAAATAAACCACTGAAGCATTCACGACACACTTTAACAATAGATATTTTCTTGTACGATCTTCATCGATTTGTCTGATAACCCTTAAAGTGATAGATGTCTACAATATGTGAATGAAAACGCATGTAAATAACTTACTCTGTAGCCTGTTCCGCTGAAGGATGTCCAAGAAGCCTCTGACACCGCCGACTGGCGACAATCTCTCGGTACTGCCGACCAACAGGAAGCCTCTTCACTCTATTTGTGTATCGTTGTAGCGTTTCATTCACGATTGTGTCCGGTATTGTCAAGAGACAATAAGATGCGGTCCAATTACCTAGCAGGTCATTCGTTTGGAGCTTACACTCAACTTTAAGGATAGCCACTTGTGACATACATTATATAGATTGTAATGTTGGGGGTTTAGATGGAAAACAACTGTTTTGGTCGACCGTTCTTTATTGAGTGAATAAGTAAAACTACAGTTAACATGTCAGCGATTATACGCTGCTTATTCTAAAGGAGCTTATACACTTATGCTTATGCTAATACACACAATACACTTCACCTCCGGGGGCTAATTAAAAAAAAAAAATCCTAATACATTTTTTTTTTCTTAATAAAAAGCAACTCTTTTCAAAACGTATTCTATCAAGTAAATTCTAACTTAAACTTAGTATACTTAACTTGCCACATTGCAATTATTTAAATTTAATTATCTTAATGTATACAAAAAAAAAAGAGAGAAAAATAAAAACTTCATTGATAAAATGGTCTAGTTCTATTTTTATGTACTATTTCAACCTTTCGATTTTTACTTATCTTAACATTACAACCTAAGTCTTCTAAAACTAAAAAGGGTCCTTCAAACAGTGCATCCAATTTACGACCAGTTTCATTTTTTAACAAAATCAAATCATCCTTTTGATATTGAACAGAATTACTCGACATATCATATAACTTTTTACGCGCATGTTTTTTACTCAATAAGTTTTCCTTTGCGTCTAAATGGGCTAACTGTAAACGATATTTTAATTGGGATGCGTAATTATCACTGTTATATAATGGTTCTACAGCATTATTAATGGTACTAGGTATTCGACAAAGTTTTCCAAAAACAAGTTCGTATGGCGTATAATTTGTTTCTGAATGAACTGTATTATTAAAACTAAAACACCAAAACGGTAACCAATAACTCCATGTATCTGTGTGATTTTGACACTGAATTCTTAAAAATGCGCCCAGTGTTTTATGTGCATTTTCAAGTGCTCCGATGGACTGGTGATGATATGCAGTTGATGATATTTTATTTATATTAAGAATTTCACATACCTGTTTCATCGTAGCAGAGATGAATTCCGTTCCTCTGTCAGTAGCTATTATATCAGGGATCCCAAATCTTAATATAAAATATCGAACAAATGCATCTGCAATGGATATGGTTTCTTTATTTTGTAAAGGAATAGCTTGTACAAATTTTGATAACTCACATTGTATAGTTAAAATATAGCAATTACCATCGATGTCACGATCTAAAGGCCCAACTACATCTAGATATATTTTCTCAAATGCTGATGAAGCCGTTGTTGTAATCTCCATCGGCTCTTTGATATAACGAAAATATTTATACTTCTGACATTGAGTACATTTTTTCACAAAGTTAAGGACGTCCTTTTCTATACCTGGCCAGTAGTATCTTCTTTTTATTGTGTTTATCATTCTACGCACACCAGCATGACCACTGGATGGGAGTAAATGAAAGTCATTCATAATAATGGTTTTTTCGTCATTATCGGTAATTCTTTTTATTCCTCTCAATATACAAATTCGAGGCCCGGACCAATTTTCAAGTGATTTTATCTCATCACAAACATTTTTAATAAAATCAACGTTGTTTTTATTTTTAATGATACAAACTTCATCGATACGTATCTTACTACAAAATAAACTTAATTTCTGCACAAATTCGGCTCGCGAGAAATGTGCCTTAAAATCAAGATTGATATATAACGTTTTAATACTGGACATGTACGTAAAACAATCGAGAGTATCGGTTACTAAATTAATACTTTTTAATTTTTTCAATTCCTTTCCTTCAATAAACATCATTTCTACTGAGTCACACGGTTTTCTTAATATATCCACGACTCTTGGTGGATCCGTCCAATTGTCGATGGATTTATTAAGGTGACTCTCCTTATTATCATCTTTTTTTGAATCTAACTCATCCATCTTTCTCTTTTGAGCTCTGGTCAACACAGCCACAACTTGCTCATTCATATTCTTAAGATCATCTGATGTTATACATATTCTAGATAAGGAATCTGCAACAACATTATCTTTACCTTTTATATAATGTATCTTAAAGTCGTATTCCTCCAATGTTAGTCTAAATTTAAGAAGTCTGCTAGAAGGATCTTTTGTACTAAACAGATATATAAGAGGTTTATGGTCGGTCATTATAATAAACTTTCTTCCATATACATACGGTCTAAAATATTTCACAGCCCATACGATTGCTAAAAGTTCTTTTTGAATTGTTGGATAGTTTTTTTCTGCTTTATTTAAAGGTCTACTAGCATACGCAACAGGTCGCAAATCACCATTACACAAAACAGCACCAATAGCAATACCTGAAGCATCTGTTTGTATAACAAATTCGTTGTCATCGGAAAAGTCAGGATATTGTAAAACAGGTGAACAAATTAGAGCATTTTTTAAAGTATTAAAAGCATTTTCGCACTCCTTAGTCCAAATGAATGATTGATTTTTCCTGCATAATTGATTTAATGGCACTGCTATATCTGCAAAGTACTTAATAAACTTACGGTAATAACTACAAAATGCTACAAATCGTTTTACCTCTTCAGAACATTTTGGAATAGGGTATTTTAATAAGATATTTGTTTTATCTGGGTCAGGCAAAACACCTTTTTCTGAAATGACATGACCTAAATAAAGGATATCTCGCCTTAGAAATTCACATTTTATAGGATTTAATTTTAAGTTAACTTTTCTTAATCTCTCCATCACACTTATTAAATTTTGGTTATGAATATTTAAATTGCGTCCAAATACAATTAAATCATCTTGGTACACTAAACACTTTTCGTAGGTCAAACCAGACATTGCTACAGACATCATGCGACTAAAAGCACTAGGACTCGTTTTTAAACCCATTGGTAGCCGTTTCATTTGATACTGGCCTGTACTAGTAGTAAAAGCGGTATATTTGCGACTGTTAGGTTCTAAATTTACTTGGTAATAGCCTTGATAAAGATCTAGATGTGTAAAATAAATAGCGCCAGAAAGAGAGTCTAAAATTTCAGTGATATTCGGTAATGGAAATTTATCATCACAAATAGTTTCATTTAACTTCCTGTAGTCAATTACTAATCGCCATTTTTTTGTATCTCTTCCAGTATTTTTCTTTGGTACCAATAAAATTGGACTGGACCATTCACTATACGATTCCTCTATAATATCATCTTTTAACATTTTCTGGATCTGTTCATTTACTTCGGATTTTAAAGCTTGTGGTAATCTATAAGGTTTAACATAGACGGGAGACATATTTTGTTTTAAAATAAGAGATTGCTCATAAGTATTTGTAGTCGATAATTTATCTCCATCTACGTAAAAGACATCAGAATACTTTGCACAAATAGCTTCAATACACTTTCTTTCTTCTTCATTTAAATAGTTCAAATTTAGCTGCGATAAAAGGTTCTTTATTCTATGACTGTGAATATTATTCTTACCAAACTCGCATATATTATAATTGTTTAATGACTCTAATTCAGGAATAAAAGATGGTATAATTACTTGTTTTTCACTAACATTAAGAATTTTTACAGGAATTCTATTATTCTTGACTTTTCCGATCGAATTTGCCAAAAATACATTCGTCTCTAACTCTTTCCCACACACCATCACATCATCTTTCATAATTGTGTCTAAATTGATAAAATGTATAGACTCAGAGCGTGGCGGTATAATAAGCATATTATTTAACCTATCAGTGTATTCAAGTAATTCTAAACAATATGGCTTCCCATAGTTGTATACTGTTAATATATTTTTATTCAAATTAATCGTACATCGGTACTTCTTGAGAAAATCTAAGCCTATAATTCCATCAGCTTTTAATGGGAGTGAATCAAAAATAAGAAAATTATGCTGAAATAAATCATAATTGTTTCTAAGAGTTAAATTTACTGCACCTTGAGAACGTATTTGACCACTTATCCCATTTATTAATGTATCATCTCTGTGTACAATAGTGGTATCTGGTACAGCTTCACTTCGAATTATTGATATTGTCGCGCCTGTATCTACCAGCCAATAATACTTTATCTTATTGACGTAAAACGTAACATATTTAGCATTTCCGTCACATGATAAAACGAAATTGTTAAGACCGAAAAAACTGGCAAGTAGAGTCCTCTTTGTTTTTTATAGTATCGTTACTGGCTTGTTGAACATTATCAGTTTGCTCAGGATTGTGAATTGTGAACAGATTCTGTGAAACACCACTTTTCCTAAAATATCTATTACCTCTATTGCCTCTAGTATATCCACGTGAAATGCGATAATTGCCTCTATTCGAATTACCTCTAATGTTATTCCGATTGTAATTGCTATAATATTGACCACCATTATTATGAAATTTACGTATATACTGCCTGTTTGAGTTATAGAAACCACGTCCACGATTATAAGCATGCATTACGGTACCTGATGATGATGGCGATGTAATATCTTCATCCTTTGCAGCTTGAATGGCATCTTTCAGGCTGTCGTAGTTCCGAGCAGAGATGATCGTACCTAATCTCGTGCTGCGCAGGCCATCTGAAAACCGTTTGATAGCAAATTTTTCATTTAATCCTTTCAGTACCTTGAACGCGTCATTGTTACCATCTGCTTGTGTTATAGTTAATTCGGTGAACAGTTTTTCAACCTCAGTACCATAGTTTTCAATAGTTCTGTTGTTTTGTTGAACATTTTGTAACCGTGATTGTAATGTTGTGAATGATTTCTTTGGCAATAAATGTTGTCTCATATCTTTGAAAAGTTCCTGGGTAGTCTTGTAGGGTCCTGAAATTCGCAACTTAGCATTCTGAGATAACCTACTTTTAAGGATAAATGTGATTAAAGTGGTCTTACCTTTCTCATCTACCATATCGGCGTACATTTCGGCTGAATCAATTAATCGCCTCGTTGTTTCCTCGGTACTGTCCATAGCTGGAATCAAACTACACGCCAACTTAAGGTCAAAATCCATTTTGTCTGATTTTGATTCAGGCACAATACATAAGACTTGTATTTCTTGGAAAACTTTTCGAATATTCTCAAATGTTGCAATTACAAATTTTTCATCTTTACTTTTCTCCAAAATCGTAAATAACTGTCTACATTCCTCGTAATATAACTCCGCTTCACTTAACTTATTTTTAATGACATTACCTGCATATCTAGATTGTCCTTTCTTAATTAGATATCTTTTTATTTGTAGTAACTCATTATAATGTTCTAATAAACTATCAACCATTATATTCTAAAATTAACATTTTATTTTCCCACGTAAATCTTATACCATAAGTTACAAACAAAGTTATCTTATTACGTTATTACGGAAAGTACACCAAAGAATGCTGCGCGTCAGCATTTCTATCCGCACGTATCTTGTTCGCACTGTCTTTGTGCACACTTTTAGCGACTTTAACTTATAACGTAATGAAATTTAAGTAGCACACACAAAAAAAAATATATATATCTTGACTTCTTCTATTAATTAATTCGAAGATGTACCGTCCCTGCGCCCTCGCAGTGATGCCCTTATGCGTTGCATGGCACTAAGGGTTATTTCTTCCTGCATCCAACGGCGATGGCATTTTTTATATACTTTAAAAGCGATGTACATTACCAGGATACATATGGCAGTAGCAACGATGATGGTGACGATGCTCAACCGGTTCAAGTGACTCCCAATATCCTTAATTACTCCGTCATTGTTACCAGCGGCGTTCTGGTTGAGAAATACTTCTTCCTTTTCGACCGTTGACCGACACATTCTTGTTTCTCCTTTTTACTAATTTATGTTTTAACAACGGTACTTAACTACTGATCCCCTTAGCACACCCTAGTGGCAGGGTCGCCATGTAATGTTGGGGGTTTAGATGGAAAACAACTGTTTTGGTCGACCGTTCTTTATTGAGTGAATAAGTAAAACTACAG
>DWPQ01001265.1:0-12738 GCA_018251795.1 Perichares adela | reverse complement strand
ATATGAATAAATGATTTTGAATTTGTATACTCCCAGGTCTATTATTGTGGTGACACATTTGTACTCAAATTCATAGGCGATTTCAAGATATAAGATTCTTTCAAACAATATATAAAATCGTAAGTCTATGAATTAGAATTTACTTAAAATGAATTTAATTTAGTTGATGTTATGTACACTTGATTTTTAGGAGATATAAGGCTTATTTTTACCAAGCACCTAGTTTGCTGGACTCACCCTTTCAATGTGAGAGGAGACCTAAGCCCAGCATTGGGACAGCTATGATGATATGACAAATCTGTCATGTTATAAAGAATGTTGATTAACCACTAATGACTGGTACGTAATTTGCACGAGGACGAATGCAAGCGTTACGTCAGTGTGCGCAAGCGCAGGCGTAGGCGAGACAGCGCAGTGGGCTGCGCTCAGATGCATTCGATCTGTCAGCTTTGTCGGCCATTCGTTAGAATTATTAGAGAATATATCAGCTTTATTGCTCCTGTAACGTCACCGCGAAAATACACTTTAATACTAAAAATATAACGTTTAGTTTTGGATGGAACACATTGAACTGATATGATGATGCAAAAGTGATGTTTGATTGAAGTTGAACATGTATTAGATGTTCAATTGTATGTTTGTGGGTACGGGAAATTACCGCGAGATGACGCTGATGTCATGGGTTAATAGCTTTTGGACTAATGATCGTAATACAAGGAATATGTGTAATATGGTCTGCTGCAATATTATTTAATATTGACTAGTGGCCGCTCATTGATTGATATTGGATCGTGATTCAGTACATTTTCAAAGAATTTTACATTCACGGTTTTGTATTTAAAATTATATTTAAAATGCCATGATGTTGTTATTATGTTTTAGAGCATATTTAAAAATTGGAAAATTCACAGTTCTAAATACAATCAGTTAATCTGAGGTTATAAAGAAATCAGGTTTTGAATTTGTGCGAGAGCTTTCAGAATGTAATTCGTCATTGTCATACTCATTCATTGTAGTCCCACAGTTGCGTTCGGGTCTCCGCCCACATATTATTTATTAATAAAAATTATATTATATTAATATTTTATTAATAACTATTTCCGTTTTTTTTATATCAATAGCCAAAAAACGAGATAACGTGCCACCGTTGGTAATAAATCACCGATGTAACCGTAACAAATCGATTATTTTACGGTTACTTTTAGAAAGAGCTTCAAGTCAATTAACAAAGCGAGGCAGTTAAAAAACCCTAAAACGAAATAAGTACGCATTGTAACAACAATTAACACGACGCATTGTAACAACAATTAACACGACGCATTGTAACAACAATTAACGACATAAAATTTTTTACAAGTAACAATTATCAAAATAAACAATCACTTGTCAGATAATTAAATTGTTGGTTATTCGTCTCTCATAAACCATAAATTGAAATAGTACAACGCAATTGTTAGGTTTTGTTTTCTACAATTTTGATGAGTATAATTTTTAACAGTTTCTTATCCATCCATGCTTTTTGTGGCGTCCTAACGAAAAACAAGTTTCTGTACACACATGGATAAGTTTAATTATAAATAATTTATTATCCATACATGCTATTTGTCAGTGATGTTTGCTACCAAAAGGTCTTTAATTCACAGCATATGACTTTAGGTGATATGAATTCGCGAACTCGGTAAAAAAAATAAAAATATAGTAAAAAAAAATGCTATTGTTCAGGAACACAAAACTATTCTTTATTTTTGTGAATCCAAAATCATATATATATCCTTAAAAATAATACGATGTTTTGCGTAAAAGGGACTTCATCTATCCAATCCAGATTTGCTTGGAATCCATCCTTAATTCTAATTTCAAGATACCTCATCTCTTGGAATAGATAATTAATTCCAAACTAATATCCCCTGTTATTTAAATAACGGACAGAACTAAGAACCCACTTATTAAGTCACTGGATATGTAGCATCTAGTTTAACCCCGATGGTTATCCATTTACCTAGTTGCTATGCTTACTTACCTAAATCTAGGGCAAACTGAGACTTACTTGTACTTGTTTACTTCTGTTGATTCCCCCTTATTTTGAGTGCATTATCCAAGCGTTACATCTCGTGTTAAGTCTGCAACGTGTCGATGACACCTTTAGTTACTTATACGAATGGGATATCGCAATGTCTTACTATCAGAGAATCCGTTTAATATTTTATCGGACTTATATGAAATAATCGCACTTGCAGAGGTGTCGATATAATCAAATATATTATTTATTTACTTTACATTATGAATATTACATTTACTGTTTATTAAATTATCTTATTTATATTTATACTAGCTTTCATTGCCTTTTTCAACACATAGAACCCTTTTTCGAATTAAAAAATTGCCTATGTTCATTCTCAGGCATTTGTTCAGGCTCTAGACTATATCTATACCAAATTTCATTGAAATCGGTCCAGTAGGCTCGAAGCCCAATACAAAGAAAGAAAGAAACAAACAATCAAATTTTTCCTCTTTATAATATTAGTATAGCATTTCTTATACGCAATAAATGTTATGCCAAGAAATCGGTTCAAATCACGTTAAAATTGTAGGTTATGCTGACTAGTTACACACAATAAAAACGTATTATAACCCAACCTAACCTAACAAAATCAATTGGTTTGAATCCGCTTATATTTAGCAGCAGTAGTGCATTTATCTGCTATGCAGTATTCGCCCGGGCCGTATTTAATCTGTATAACGCTGGTTCGAGCGGATGGGGGGCTATGTCAGTCTCTAGACGCAAGGCCATTCCGCGCAAGTATGACCCACTTGCGTTCACCTTTGTTTCACATTCCTGCCACGCCAAACTGATCTCTAATGGCAGTGTAATTACTAACAATTGTATACGAGTACCCATTGAAGTCAGTTCACACGATCAAACGATTTCTTATTTTCTTATACACACGTTGATAGAGCTGTTTGTGTGCAATACTTTTTTGTTTTAAATAGTTGGAATAGGTTTTATTTTGAGTTATAAAATTAATAAATACAGAGTTGAGCCAATATATAAAATGACTGTTCAACTAGAATAGCTTTTAATTATTTAAAACCCTACTAATATTATAAATGCGAAAGTAACTCTGTCTGTCTGCTACGCTTTCACTCCTAAACCACTGGACCGATTTTGAAATTCGGTATGAAGATAGAACTGAACTTGGGAAAGGACTACTTTTTATCCCAAGATTTCTTCGGATCCCGAAGCAAAGCGAGGGCGGTTCACTAGTTAAATAATAAATATATGTTCGTAAATACAAATATTTACAAAAAAGATATGTTATCAAAAAGTTTAGAATGTGGCATTGTACCTAGAATACTGGCATAATGACGACTGTAATTATTTATTTAATTTATTTATCCTGTATTGCAATATCTTTAGGTAGAATCGGTCTTAATACCTGATTATTTTCTCTACTCGTCAACCATGGAAGCTGATTTTGCAAACAAGTAAAAAAAAAAGACAATTAAAAAATTCTTCTTAAATACACAATAAAAACTTAATATCATAGCCTAACATAATTTATACACACACATATTTATGTATACATTAACAACAATCTCAGAAATTAACTATCAATTGTTTCGGTAAAGAAAAACACGGGGAAAACAAAAGACCTCCCGTAACCTATCTATGACATTCTATACATTAATTTATTAATATTATAGTTTACAATAAAGCGTATTCTATCTATCTATGACATTCTATACATTTTATTAATATTATAGTGTACAATAAAGCGTATTCTATCTATCTATGACATTCTATACATTTTATTAATATTATAGTGTACAATAAAAGTATTCTATTTATCTATCGAGTCCTGTTTGAGTTCGAATAGAGGTAGATTTCGGTCAGAATGGCTCAAACATTCGTAACAGCGGATATCCTAAGAAGGAAATGGTCATCCGTTTTCAATAAGAGTTAGAATTCGGTGAAGCCTTTGGTGTCATGGACATCTATGGCCGTTTTTCTGGTGGCCTGACTGTTCGGTTGTCGGTTACTGACATAAAAAACTCTGTCCGCGTGAAGCTGTAACGGCTGATAGGGCCAACAGCAAAATTTCAATCAGAAACAAACAATTAGATCTAAAAAACTTATTTTTGTAATGTTAGTTTTAAACATTATACATTATCTACAGTGCTAGTAAATGATTAGAATTCAAATACAGAATTTTAAGTTTAATTAATCGGTTCTTAAGTGACCAATGTGTATTTTATATTTGCCGTTTATTTATTTATTTGGTATTAGTCACAACGGAATAGTCCATTTACTCTAATTTACAGGGAATAGTCACAAAATTACAATTAATATAAATTCTTACTTTATCAATTAAAATTGATTATGAATAAATATAAAATTTGTTGAACATTAAAGTTAATTAAAAATTTAATTAGTTATAAAATTAAATAAAAATGACAAGAATCTTAAATACTATTCTAATATTAAAATTCAAAAAGAATTAATTTGGTTATTTTGTCAAAACATTATACTTATGCCTGTCATATTTTGCTGCTACTACTGTTTCGAAAAGGATTTATCGAAAATTAGAAAAAGGAGTCGAAAAAGTGGAGCTATCGAGCACGTAGCAAGAATGTACAACACTTTCACTTAACAAATACGGTACATATATGACGAGGTATTTCGTATGCGTAACTTGCGTTGCGTGGCGACTTATATAAATGAATTCCATTCGTACGCGTAAATTACAAGTTTCTACTGTGATAATAAAAATGAAGTGTATATTAACTAAGCAGTGAGCCTCGGTTCGACGCTGGTCTCCGGAACGGCGTTCGAATACGCGCACCAATAATTTTCAAAATTAATTAGTATAAATTGTTTATTACAAGTACGAATTGTTAGTGCTGAAGAACACAATGGATATTTGAGGTATTCAGATTTATTCACGATGTTTTCCTTCACCGAAGCAGCTGATAATTTATTTCTAAACATTAATATAACAAAAACACACGTGCAATTTATTGTCCTATTGACTCAAGTCAATGTTTATGTAGATATTCGTATCTACATGATTAAATAATTTAATCCCAATATTTAATGTTTTCAAAACTTTTTGTCCAGCGTGGCTGATTATGGCCTTAAGCCAAATATTATGAGATGAGACCCAAACTCAATATCAGAGCCCCTAGACAAAAATCTTAGCGGTAACAGTTCACGCTCACGCTATTTAAAAATGTATGGTAATGACAGTTCCTGCGGAAAGATTATGTGCTGTCACGCCAATACCTTTCCGCAGGGACTGTCATTACCATACATTTTTAAAACAGCGTGAGCGTTAACAGTTTCCACTAAGATTTTTGTCTAGAGGCTCAGATCAGCTATGGTTGTGAAGTGTCTAAATGGTAAATAATAGGTGGTAGAAACAAAAAAATTATGTGTACTGCATCAGTGATACCAACATGAATAAATGAATTTGAATGTAAATATCAAAGCATATAAATGTAAACTAAAGTCACTGTTAATATTTTTCATTGTATGTTGCAATTAATTGTAATACCATGTTGCAATTCTCTGAAATATGACACTACACGATACCTTGATCTGTGCCGCTGTGGCATTCAATCACTTGTTCTAACTGATCGTTGAACACCTGCTGTTATACTGACTTTGAAATAATTGTTAATTACACGATGTGTATTTAATGTCTTGTGATACATTTACATTAGTTTAATGCAATTTTTAAACGACATTTAATTACGCGTGTATTTAATATATTGTGATACATTTACATTAGTTTAATGCAATTTTTAAACGACATTTAATTACGCGTTAATGTTCAAAATTTATAATTAATTACAATTAATACGTCAATGTTGACGTAGATATTGTTTGCGTGAAACTGTTTTACATTATGAGTATTTATTTTACGTACGCACGTTAGCGATGCTTGTACATATTCACGACCCTAATTATTTTTTGCAAACCGTGTGAAATAGATTATTAACCGTTTTGTGATTTAATTAATTATTAGTACGATTATTGAAGGAATTAAAGTTAAAAGATTTTATTTAAAGATAGATAAAACCGGAAGTGGTTTAGGTTAGATAAGATAATAAATAATAATAAAAATAAAATACTGAGTTACAGAATTATATACACACTAGTGAACCGCCCTCGCTTCGCTTCGGGACCCGAAGGAATCTCGGGATAAAAAGTAGCCTATGTTCTTTCCCAAGTTCAGGTCTATCTTCATACCGAATTTCATCAAAATCGATTCATTGGTTTAGGCGTGAAAGCGTAGCAGACAGACAGAGTTACTTTCGCATTTATAATATTAGTAGGGATAATAAAACTAAAATACTGAGTTTGATAATTATATACACATAATATTTCTATCTTTTTCCCCCTGTTCTAATGTCTTTACAAACTTTATCTGGTAGAAATACCTGCATAGCGTGTAAGTGACCGTTTTATACGTTCTATACGTTTAATTTACACTCTAAAATACATTACATAGACCCGTAAATTACAAGTGTATTTAGAAAAATAACGCGAAATGTTAAAAAATGCAATAAGAATCTCCTATAACTCCTGTGATGTAGGAACATCACGATATAGTACAATGTTCATAACTTATAGTAATTTTAACAATAAAAACAATATTATTGCTTTAAGTGTAATCCTACGTATATTAATGTCGATATCTTTCAAATAAGAAAAAGCTAGTGTCGTTCCATCCACACACAAACTTAAATATACATTTGGACAAACGACTAAACACAACACTAATTAAAAGTAATGAGCATTTTATTTCACAACAAAGTCACATACATTAAAGTAATAATTATCTTTAATCTAAATTGTTACTCTACTCTAAATATTCATAATTTGAAACTAATGTCGCATAATAATCACTAAAATTGGTCATGCGTTCATTAATTTTATTGCATTTTATTATATTTATCGCATTTTATTTAATTTTTTAATATTCATATGTATTTACTTTTTGTTGGGTTACACTCCACTTTAATTAATTACACGTAAAAAAGCACTAATGTAAAAAAACTAACTTTACATAAAATTATGTAAAGTAAATATTTTAGTTATACAAAATGTAGCCTCTCAAGTTTTATAGCCGCGTCCGACGTCACTTTCTCCGGCACTTTCGTTTGTATAGTTTACATACGAGCCTTTCGAATCCACTTTGTACTTTTTAAGGCTTTTAAGAACACTTGTATATTAATATTTATACGCAGCCTTAAGAGGCCAATGAAATTTAATGTCAGCATTAAAATTCAGTAGAAATTGCCTAGTGTTTAACGTTCTCGCGGTGGCCCGGGTCTAAACCCTGTACATATCTCTAATTTATCAAAGTTCGTATTATAAACAATGATCACTTAGGTTAGGTAAACAAAACTATCTCAAGGAAATCAGCATACTTGAGAATTGTATATAAAGTGATCGAAGGTGTGTGAAATCCTAATCCGTAGCCAGCGTGTCCTAAAACCTTTCTGTAAGTCAACTCAAATGGGACAAAACAAATTTCACCTACATACTTTAACAAACATACTTAATTCATGAACCAATCGCACTTACTTTCAAAGCCGCGAACTAAATTTCGATTGTAAATATATTGTATGCCATACAAGCATATGTAAATGCAATCAAACACGGCATGTCATATGATTTGACAGGCGTGTCATTAGAAAAATAATTAATTAATTGGAATGTGAGTTGCATACCAAACAGCATAAGCATTGAATCACTCATGTACTAACTTAGCTTGACATAACCTATTATAATGTTACCTTTGGGACTAAAGTGAATACGGCAAAGACGTTCCGTAGTGAATAAAGACGGTTTAGTGACGCGCGGCGGTCCCACGAGATATCGATATCGACGGTTATACGTCCCGGGGTTCGTGCCAGGAGTGCGTTTGCAAAGAAAACTACAAGTTTGCGTTATGGCAAAGTTGAAACTGTAAATGCACTATCTGGTACGACACGCCGGGTCGTCACACGACGATCACCAATCAACTCAACGGTTCCAGTTCCGTGAACTGTTCTAGATAAAAGTGCTTAGTTTTGTTTTACTATTTTCTATTATTTACATGCTTTATTAATATTATTTGATTATGTTTAAGATGTGGTACGAAACGTTCGTTAAACAAAGTATGGATTTGATGTAAAATTTATCATAATCTGTAATGGCATTTTTTTATTTATCATAATAAAGAGTCAGAGTAAAGACCGTCAGCTTAATTATCAAAATCAGTTCTCAATTCTCTACAAGTTAACCAATTTTTCAATTATTCCGAAAGTCTCGTATCACAGTCTCAATAAAATTGTAATTTTATCTTTTTTTCTTAATGAATGTTTATTGTTTATTCCAGTATTTTATGTCTTATTTTATTTTTTATTACTTTGTGTATTTATATGTCATGTTTAGTTGTTTGTTTATCTTATAAAGTAGTATTTTCTATTAAATTATTTTGAATTAAATTTTATATTATATTTTTGTGATGGATGTCTTGATTGTCCTTTATGTGTTTATTTTACGTTTATTACAGCTTATGAGTAGTTATGGCTTTGTTTTATTTACAATTCTCTTAATTTATTAGACCTTTATTTTAGTAGCTACTGAACATGCAATCTATACAAAAATTACATTAAAATTATATAATTTAGTTTAGGGTCCTGGTTCTTGATACACATTCTATAGAATATAATCTAAAACGTAATGGAATATAAAACAATATTAAAGTCATTCGCAATGGCATGTTGCAGTTGTGGACAGAGTTCCCTCGTTTAGCCTTCACTGGTTAATTATCGTTGATTCTCGCTAACGTTTCGACTCGCTGTTCTTGTTACTGGATTATGTAATATAAAAGAGGATATTGAGAACTCGCAATAAACTTGTAATGTTAAATAAATATTATTCATAACTGCCCTGTCAATGTATCTGGCAACTGCTAATGCCTTTGATGTTAAAGAAGTCCATGGACGGTGACCTTTTTCTGCTGATTTGTAGGTACAATAATACAAATAGGAAACAAAAGCGATACATAAAACACTCAATTAATGACATTTACAGTCAAGTGTCAAGTGAACTGTCATAAATTAATTCAGTAATAAGTTCCATATGGAGTGTTACATAAATCCAATTGCAGTATAATTTTGGCAAGCAAAACCACTTATCCGATTTATGACATGCATCGTCGCTGTATATAAGATTTATCTAACATTCTATTACAATCTAGGACATGCAGATTAATTTAGACACATCAGACATTAGAAGCATTTGTTGTTAGATGTCTCCTATATGAATTAGTGAAGGCGTGAGAATAGCACCAATGTCACCGGGAACAGATTATGACAACCGGCGACCCGACAGCGGACGACGAAATGTTACCCTGGGTATAATTAGAGGCACGTTACACAAACAATGTTTCTCGTATTCATAGATCTGTATTAATGGACGGCCTTGGAAATCTTACCGAGTTACCCGTATCATTGGGTAATTTCTAGAAAAGGATGTCGCTAGTTATGACTTTATAAGCGCAACAGATTGTCCTTATAATCACTTAGTTTCTTGTCTACGTCACTTTTAAGATTTCATATGGAACGTGTGGGAAACTAGAGTATTCATTTTAGAGATATACCAATTATTTCTGAAATATAAATTGGGATGAACATCAAATGGTATTCTTATTTAAATTGATTTCCTGCAGAGGTCACGTACTACTGGTTTCTCTGAATGAACTGCATGCCCGTTCTTTATCGCACATCACTTACAAACAATTTATACTTATAACGCTTATGTACGTGTTACGTTTATGATATAAGCTTTATGGAATAACAACATTTAGCCGCTAAGGAGTTGTGATGAGAATATAAGTATCATCGATAAATTATTTATGAATATCCTTACTAGTCACATCACTAGTCCCTACGGATCATTATAATTGTAACGTAAGAACAAGGCCTTAAAGATAGATATAATACGTATATACATATTCTTTATATTGTTATGACATCTGTGCTAAGACTTTCATGTAATAATGGGAGTAAAAAATAATGATTCTAACTGTGATCAGAGAAATAAAATCCTCGCCTGTTGAGGAAAACCAATAGAAATAATTATTTCTAACGGTGCAGTAACTTTAAAGAAGAAGAAAGAAAGAAACATTTATTTCGCCAAGTTATTGATTGTTTATAGCGTTTCAAGTGGCACTTTAAATGCAAGGATCAGCGCTTAAATGGGATTATGGATACATGTGACCATATAAAAGACGGCCCTCATACAAAAGACGCCTTCATACAAAAGACGCTCTCATACAAATGACGGCCCCATACAAAAAACGTCCTTATCGCTGATCAGGGGTTTCTTAAAAGTAGCCAATGGGTCGATAGTTAAAAAACAACTGATAAATAGTATATTTTTTACATATATGATTGGTTGCACAAAATGGTTGCCCGTCTTGTCCTTATTTGGCTATTAAAAGAACTAAGAACATCAATCTTACATCCAATAAATCTGGGCAGATAATAAATGAAATAAAAATAAAACTAAGGCGCATAATTAAACAAAAAATTCCACGGCGCATAACACAAAAAATTTCACGGCGCAAATTAATATACAAAATTTCAAGGCGCATAAAAACATGGTAATTATAAGTTTTACACGTAATTTATGACTGCATTATTGGATGTTAGCTACGGATGACATTTGTATTGAGCGTAGTAGGTCAAGTATAGCAGTGGGGCAGACTCGGGAAGCCGTATGCTGTGGCCTTGCAAATAATCCCATTTTGTGCACCTTGTGTTGCCTATTCGTGTTACGCTTAATAAACCCTCGGCATCATTGTTCGTACCTTTACAATAGACAATACAAGACAATATACATGATTTTATTGTTACTTGAATGGACTTAAGTACCAATATTGGAAATTGAATATCTTTCATCCCAAAGCCTTGTGATTGTAAGTCCTATGAAGTCTTATGATGCCTATGAAGTCGCGGAAGTCCATTGATCGCTTCTCATAAGGCCCGTGGTTCTGAAAGTTAAATCAAAATTAGAATTAAAGTTTTAGTCTTTTAAATTTTTATAAATTATTTTTGTAATTAAATTGTTCTCAGTGTTGCCTAGGAAAATATGAAAATTAATAAATTGCTAATTTTTTTTTTCAAATCTTTCCTCTTTTTAATATTAGTTTAGATTCGTCAAATAAAAGAAAAATATGAAGACTGGCAGAAGTTAAAAGTTATCGTTAATGCTACAGTTCTTAAAATTCATTCGGTTATAATTAACTTAACTCTACTTTCTTTTACAAAATCATATAGTCTGACTAAACAAGCATTTCTGTGGTTAATGTGTAAGAATAGTAAAGTTAACATAACTGCAAAAATGCTTGTGGCTTTGTTCTGAATTGATAATTGAAAGGCAATTCGATGTGTTTCATCGTAACATTATGGTCTTAAATATTTGTATACCTGTATTCGTTAGCACTCTTCTATAGTCAAGAGTGAAATGTATTTACGTATATCGGTTGTAGAGAGAGAGACTACTTTATTACCAAGTAACTTTTAATTTATTTATTCTCTAAAATCAAAATGTTTTTTTCTGTATTAAAATACATAGTTAAGCTTTTTAGTTTGTTATGCGCAAACACTAGTCAAACATTCTTATTATTAATTAAAATGTTTGTTCCTGGTTTCGTTTGTTTTATTTTTTTACTATGAGTTTGATAAACGGTCACACCCACACACACCGTAGTATAAGTTTGAGTTTTGTGCAAATTTTATGTGCACTTTTTAGATTAAAAAAGTCTTTAGAAATGTATTCTAATGCGAGTTAGATTTCAATCACTTTTTTTATGAAATATTTACACCAATTATAGAGTCAACGAAGACTTATGTTTCTAAAACAATCCGCTGGGATTTATGAAATACTTAATGTGGAAATTAAAATAACTTTTGTTTTTTTATTATAGAATAATAAATATGGAATAGGTTTCACATCAGTTGATGAAGGCCTAACATACATTTCAAAGAACAATCTTTGTCAATTTCTCAAAATAGTTTGTAAATGAAATCAGATGGCTCGTCTTGCTCATGTATCATTTTTTATCCTAATAAAACATATATATACATTATAATAATAATATAATATTAATATTTAGGGTTCCTACTATTCCTTAAAGAAATAGTTAAAATTGAAATGGGGTATAAAATAGTGTATGTATAAGTCGTGCAAATCGGACCTTAGGCACTGGGTCAAAAGTTGTAATCTTCCCTCTCATAGTAAAAAGTTTATTTATTTATTTATTTATTTAAAGTATCAACCATAGTTAACAGTCCAAGGACCAAACACAATGGAAAAACTATTACTTACACACATACAATGTTACTGTAATATATGTTACATAGGTAATACATATTAACAAGCAATACTGGAGCCAGTGGTCATGGACTCTAACACTCGTCCACTTATAGTGACAAAGTTACTTAATGTACATGTATATAGGTCCGTCCTGAGTTGGACCTCAACAATATGGTATTAATTAGTCGTAATGCCCTGGGGAGCGGCAGGTTTTTGGCACATCATCATCTTTCCGCAGAGACTGTTCAGTTATGGTCATATGGCGTGAGCTTGAACGGTTACCGCTAAAATTTTTGTTTAGGGGTTCTTATATGCCTATGCTTTAATGGGAACAAATTAGGGAAGTTTACGTCATAATT
>DWPQ01001264.1:0-12742 GCA_018251795.1 Perichares adela | reverse complement strand
ATTAATAAAATCGGCGCAGGAGAGCGCGTGTAATGATGTAACGATACGATTGTTATGATGGATTTGTACTGCAGTTTATCGTTATATGAAAATATTTTATGAATAGAATATTCTAGGAATCTGTTTGAAACTTCGCCATTTCAATATTTTGTCTTTCAAGCTAGTTAAAAGATTCCTACGCAATATTAGGAATGCTAAAATCTATTTCGTTGAGTTTTACTATGTACGATATATGCAGATAAAAATAACATGTTTCATTACAAAGTATGATCAGACATCCCTCAAGGGCGTTCGCCAAATCTGCAATCTGTAGAACATAAAGTGCAATAGAAAGATGACATAAATGCAGTGACCGAAGTAGTCGTAAAAGCATCTGCAGAATGGATGGAGCTTTATGAGAGCACTGTTCAATATCCACTTGATAGTAAAGCAGTAATTACCTATGGCCATGAAAACATTTACCGACTAGCAGATCTTGTCTGAAGCAATAATTCAGTTATCGAACGGCTCGCAGTGCATAATCAGCGAATACTGCCCGCCATTCGAAATGCATCCACTTTTTGATTTCCAATTTTAGCATAATAAATCCGAGTTTTGGCACGCTCCAGCCAGTCTTATCGGCATTCTGATCGTGCTGTTCCTCTCTAACGTATCGACCAATCCTTTACCGAGATAACGAGAAATTGGACTGAGAATGGCTAGACGCGTTGGGTTTACGTAGGATACCGATGTTGACACAGCGAAGGGTATCCTGAACTCTGGGGCTAAACCTAGACTCCCTAAAGGTTTGAAGCTAAAAATCGATGAACATTACGGAATTTGTTTTAAACCTAAATATCTAAGAGCAGAAGTAATATAAATTGAACGTGGCGCGCTCCGCGAGATTCTAAATACTGACGTTAGTAAATATGATTTAGTTGTGTTTGTTAGTAATACGTTATTTAGTCAAACAACTTTTTGAACAGATTTTTTACATAGTTTTAGTAATCGGATCTGTTAAGACTTGAAGGAGGCCACTTAACATAATATTAAATTAGTAAAGAGTGCTCTTATACTCATAAAGTAGTTCACTTAATAAGGCCTTGTTAGTCTTAAGGTTTCAGAAGCTGATTAGCTTGAAATAACTACGATGTAAGAAGCCAAGTATTTAAAGATTTAAGACTAACATACTCCCTTTAACCACGCATTGCCAACAATGTAAAGAAACTTCGATTTAAAATAACTTCTGTAGGCTCGAACTGAATCTAAATATATCTCCTAAATAACAAGCAAGAGTAGAAAGTAAATTATTATGTGTTTTAACATTTGCTTCAACTGTTATTATACAAAAGTGTATTTATTCAAAATGTTCACTTTTAGCATTAATATTAATTTGCCGCAAAATATTTACTTACTGACGAATAAACTGTTATTAATAATAATAGGTAAAATATTTACAATCAATAATATGCTCATCATGGTAACAAAATTACTTTAAAATAAAATAATATCATACATTATTGTCGGTTAGTTTAGAATATTAATAATATATTAATTCATGTATGATTAAATAATTTTTCTTTTCTTTGGTGTGATCAAAGAATTTTGTCATTTTTAAACTTTTATACCCTTTTCTTTCTTTTGGTTTTATTATTTTCTTTCTATTCGACTACTTTAAATCTTCGTCAACGTATGTTGGATTTGGCGTCTATCCGTCTGCACAGCAGGATTTTGATAGAAAGCCAATTCTCCGTGCAAACCGTAAACAAATACATTGTGATTATCTAGGCTAATAATAGTTAGTCCATTTAGTATCCGTCAACGGGGTCATTTGAGAAGAAAAATGTATAACGTCATTTAACGCGTATTAATTACTGTAGGTACACTTACTTGGAGCTTAACGAATGTTATATAACTCTATATTTTAGGACTGGTGGGCATCGCATTACTACGGTTGTACAACTGTATTGGTTATTATATTTTTATGTCAATAGCCGTCTACGTGATGGTTAAAATATTTCATTCGTTAGTTTTTATTTTATATGATTTAAAAATTTAAGAGAGCTAGTGTAGAAGCAAATTATGACGTGCATAATAGTATCAATGATACCAATATGAATAAATGATTTTGAATTTGAACGGTAGAATAGTATGACGAAAAGTTACAAAAGCAGTGATTGTAGGAATACATACATGATTATTACTTATTTTGTAATTATAAAAATAGAAATCAGTGCGTTGGGTAAATCCCGATCCCGATAATAATTTACTATGTTACTCCTTATTACGTCAGTTATGTCCCGTCAAAATCGGTACAGCCGTTCCAGAGAATACACGGAACAAACAAACTGACAGGTAGCCAGACAAACAGACAAAAAGTATAAAAAATATATTTTGGTACCTATATGTACCGTGTATATATACATATGCATTTAGTGAAAAGTTATTTTAATATTACAAACAGACACTAAAATTTTATTTAGTTGTATAGATGTTTAGATGTAAACCTAAATTATACACAGTCGACCCGACCCGCGTTAGTTTATAGGTGTTATTATCTATGTAATCAAATCCCTCGGTGGTGTTAAACGAGCATGCCTAGGCGTGTAATAAACAGCATGGTTACCGCGTTCCCATGTGCATGGGAGATGCACACTTGTACATTTAGCTCCGTTAGGGCAAATAAGTACAGTGCGTCGCTCCGGAATTATCCACGCAATACACGGAAAATTACTGTAGTATTTACGGAGCGTTTTTTGTTCTCACAGTCATACGTATGTGATTGCTGTTAATCTATCATGATGTCATTATGCAATTATAATCGGTTCGCGGATTTGAAATGCTTGTTTCTAGGTATAATCATTTTTGTCATGATTTAGATAATGATTATTCTCACTGTGTATGATATCTGACGCTTATATTACATTTACATCTGACATATATTTACTTTTGCAAAGGTGCTATGTGCATTACACCTAGTGTTTCTGATGTGGATTATAACTATTGCTTCTTTGCTAAGTATGCTTTTTATTCATTGTGTATTATGCATGTATTTATGTCGACGATATCAATTTTAGTTAAAGTTAACGTTGATCTGTCACCTAAATGACACTTATATTCAAATCTTGCTCAGCTGTAAGTACACAGCTGTCATCGCCGTCAATCTAAAGTATAAATCAATTAACATTTGAAATTAAGCAAGTAAAGGATCGCGTCACGAAATTACAGCTTTAGCTTAGTAAAATGAGGTTCAATCATAACGAATTTTTTGAACTTACGTTTAGCAAATATGGATTAAATTAGGGGTAGTAAGTGTTGACTAAAAGCTTCAGCAATGTATTTAAGTATTAAAAAACATAAATAAAAATAAAAGTATAACTAATTTTGTTACACTTTGTTGGAGTACTAGCGATACGATAATATTCTCGACGGTGTGTGAAATCTACCAGTCCATGCTTGGTAGAATGGCGAAAGCCTTAACCGTTAACATTCCTGAGCCCAGCTGTGGGGCAGTTATGGGCTGCGAGGATGAAGATACATAAAAGAATATGTCCATAAAGCTAAGAACTCTAAATTTCATTACAAAAAACTTACCCGTGTCGACGTAAAACTGCATCAAAAATTAGCCACTATAAATCAAATACTAGCAATAGTTGCAATGAACGACGTAATACTGTAAGTTCTGCGTAGTAAGAACTAGCCACGGGCACAGAGTTAACACGTGTAGCTTTGCGATGTTCTAATTCCGTATAGAATCGTCCGCTGAATTTGTAAACTCTTATTGCTTTATTTCGTTCCTCATTAATTAGAAAACTTGGCTCTGCTACACTTATAGCCATATCGTCAAATATGCGAATGGGTTTAGGTATATCTACAAGATGGGGTACTTATTTACCAAGCGTTATTAAAAGTCTTGAATAGTTTTTCAGTACTGTAAGAATAATTACAGATTCTTTTGAAATAATAGTATAGATGTTTACCAGATATTACAATTTTGCCTAATAGTGACTGGAGCAGAGTCTAACAAGACCAGCATCTATAAATGTTAACGATATTGGCAATGCAATTACACCATTTCGACCACGCTACTCCATTCCCATTGTAGTTCACGGTCAGAAAGTCATTACAATGATCACGACAAACAGATGCACGTAAGATGGCACATAGTCATCACAACCAACAAAACGTACATATACGTATATAATTATAAACGCATTACCGCAAGAGCGTTACTGTGCCGAGAACTGGCACACAATAATTCTTTCCATGCAGCTTATGTTTCTAACTTGGTTTAAACAAAATATCTCAACACTGATCCTTTTTAATCCCTAAACGAATTTTGGTAGTAGGGAGTTGTATACCAATTTACTGAATGGGCCACTCTAGCTTTATAAACATAAAGCTGTAAGCACACAGTACTGTAAGTACAGAAACTCGTGGTGGCTGACATAAAAAGTGTACATTATGTTTCAAAATTCAATACCTTCTTATCTGCGGAGCGTTACAGAAGGAACTCGTAGATACTTTCTACGACTTCGCGCGGAAGCCGAGTGCCAGAGGAGAATAGGATAAAAGGGGTCGTAATAAAGAAATCATAGATGCCTCGTAAGTAAATTGTTTGATATGCTGACTCGAGCCAACAATAGGGGGATCGAACGCAAAGAAATTATAACAATTGACGTGGAGCGAACTGGTGTGATGCAATCACATTAGTGTTACCATTACAAGAAAGGGAAACATTGAAATTATGATTGATGATTCATCACACACTTAGAATACTTAGCCCGTTGGAATATTTATTAAATTAAAATATTACTTACTACTATTCCGGAAATAACGTATTGTACCAGATCATTCTTATTTATTTTTATCAAGTAGGAGCCCATATTGACTCCATTTTATTCGTTTAGGTTTTTTTAGTATCCTAAGTTCCTAAGTATCCTCAGTATCCTAAGTACCTACCATAATATATTTAATTCATAGAGACAGACACCGTTACAGTTTTACTATTCATATAGGTATTAAAGTAGAGTAAATTATTTACAACCGTTTTATCTCTTAAACGAGTATCTCATTTAACTTGGAATTAGTTTTGCGATTCTCGGCGTTGAGATCGCCTTGACTGTCTTTGTATTCGAATTAATTTGAACTTTCGGTTGTTAGATAAAGGTATTAAGTTTAGTGGCTCCCTACTCCAGCAAAGGGCCTCTTTCTTTCATTTCCACTCAGCAGAGGATGTCAGAACTTTTCTTATCCTGAAAGCTGGTATGTTCGGGAAATGAGTCGCATTACAGAGTCAATAGACTCCGTAAACCGAAGCGAACGGTCGATGAGACGTTCTATCTCGTAAACCTTCTGGCTTACGACGTATTTGGTATTCGAAACAGACTCTTGACTTTAAACAGTTCGCAACGATGTCACAATAATCAACTCCGATTAGTGTTATCATCTCCGTGACTCGTGTCAAGGAACGGGAGTCACAGTTCAATAGAGAGCATATTATATTACACAGTTGATATTCAAAGCATATCTGTCGAAACTTCGTGCGACTTGGACAATTCTTTGAGTGTTAAAGTTGGTTGCGACTCCCTAGGGTTTCTCTGGCTTGAATATTTTGACGTAAGCGGCACAATCTCACGTACCAGCGTTGTCGCCAGATGCAATGCACCCAATCAATAAGTGTGCTCCAAAACGGACGCAGATGCAATTCAACCAAACGTGAACCCGTACCAACACTTTGTTGTGCGAATTGAACTTTTTATAGCCTACCAACAAAGTGGTCGAGTTTTCGACGTTGTAAATGTAGAATTTATAGCTCACACGCGCTTAATAAAAACTATCTACGGGCTCGTAACACTATCGAGTCAAGTGCCTGAAATGTGAGTGCGTTTCGCGTCCATTCGTCCAGCAATAAATGGTTACGGCCATATTACAAATTACTTTGTGTAATATAAAATATTATTAGATCATCTAACACGGTTATGAGATATGATACATGCATCATTTCGTTCGAGAAGATTCATAATAATAAACTTACAGTGGTATCACTTTAGCTCGTCGTATTCCACTCTACAAAATTGTCTGTTAGTCATTTATTATTCGTATTTTAAATTAACGACAAGTATTATTTACATCCTCAAAGGCGCGCTAAACATAGAAGTGAAACAATAATGAGTTGATCATAGTGAATAAATATCCAATGGTAATGTGTACTTCAACTTAATGTACATATCGTAACTTTTACCTATAACATTTAAATAAATAGTTCCAGCAAATCGGAATACATGCCAAACATGTTCGTCCAACCACACAATATCAAATTTGAGTCTTTACGTGAACGCATAGCACTCTGCACGCTATTAGCACAACTCCCAATAGAATAGATACAACTGAAGACAGTGGACACTATTTGTACATCGTGCGGTACATCGCTAAGTCCCACTGCTCCCGACGGGATTCTGAGCAAATATTGACTGTGTTTGCTGATAGCGATAACTAGTCCCATCAGAACTGAGCCAGTTACGAAACCTGATCGAAGTGCAGCTTATGAACTGTTTAATTAAAACGTCCTATAGCACACTATTGTAACGCTTAATCAGTGCATATTTTTCATAGAGTATAATAATATAGCTAGGGGAGAAATAGGCTTGTTTATGTGTGCGAGTTTTCCAAGGGACCGGGAAGATGAGAGAGTACTTGTTTTTGTCTAATACTCCTAAAAAAAGAGAGAGATAAGATGCCCCATTTGCTATCTCTATTCGATGAACGATGAACATATTGTAGACTGACTTTCCTCTATAATATAATAACTTACGACTTTACGTTAACATTAAGTATCAAAATATTTTGAGCCCATTCAAGCTGGCGTGATCACGTCACATTGTCAGCTTCAGTTATTATCATTAGATAATTATCGTTGGGACATGTAGTAGTAATCTCTAGACCAACTTGATCCATCATCTCTATACGCTTTATGTCTAATCAATTCGGGGATGAAATCCATGCTCTACGCTGAGCCATTCATGGATTGAGGCTATTCACCTACGTTCTTGACAATTTAAAGTTAAAATTGCGTGTAAAATTACGTTTGCTATCTTACTCCGAACCAATTACTTTACGTCAGATAAGTATAATGTTAATAATGTACCCAGTTGAACTAGAGGTTTCCATTTTAAGTACTTGATCAGATTGCGTAATAAGAAAAAAGCTATACTTACCTTTTGTAGATGTAGTTTACAGAATCCCAGAGGAGGAACTGAGCAAATATTGGCGGCGTATTACCGGGAGTAACGAGTCACTTCTGAACTGAACTTAACTTGGGTAGCTTTTACCGCGCCGTAAAAATCGGCCAAGAGGGAGTACGGATTTCCTGGATTATTTGCGTGATCGTAATTTTAGAAGATCCTGTAGATAAATGAATATGATCTATGAATTTATAAAGTAAATTTAGGGATCGTAATACGGTGGTAAGGGTAAATGGAAATTCAGAAATAACAAGATTCGAAAAGTTCTGTTCCGTATTTATATCTCTCTCAATAAGGCTGGTATTATCCGGGACCGCATATAACAGTACCTCTTTGTTACGATGTTTTTATCAAATAAGTTGTTACTATAATTGTAATACCTTTTTGCGTTTATACCTGCATAGGTTTTAATTGAATAAAAATAGTTATTTTTTGCTTTCAATTTAAAAAACTACCTGTTGTTGTTAAATCGCATTTCTTAAAGATGTACACATCGTTCAGGTTTAACAGTAAATAGCAATTGAAGAAAATTATCGGGCTTTCCGAGCTAACACATTTTGCTTTACTCAGTGCACTCAGAAGCTTCTAAATATTCAAAGCGAATAGAGCCTCTTCCACACGTATCCGTATCCTTGTCTAGAAAAACAACTTTACGGCAAGTTATTTACATTTCAATACAGTTGAGTATAAATTTCTTAAGCCGGGTGGTCTTCAGTGCTCTATTTGCAAATTTATCTTCCATCGAAAGGGGGAGCTGTATAAAAAGTTTCAATGGAAACTGTCGCGACGACGCCATATTTCGCCGGGCTTTCTTCATAAATCGTCAGCATGAACTGATCTACATATCCGAGCTCGTCCGTTCAGGAATTCGGCATTATCTTTTTTAGTCGCTGCTTTAAAATCATGTCAACACGAAATATGTTTGAAATTTCTTGCTACTTCGCTCGGTTTTTGCTTGCCGTATTTTGCAGGCAAATTTTTGGGGTATATGTTCAACTTAAATGATCCAAGATACATGAATAATCCAAAATCTCAGATATAGACAACTGTAATTATTTGAACAATTTTATCTTCACTATACAAATACGACGGGCGTCTTTAACCAAGCCAATGCGAGTAATAATATGTTATATATTTTTTTTGCCATTTCTTTTGATTGTTGATAACGTATCTTTGCAAATCGTTAGTAAAACCAAATTATGGACAGAAGAAATGTAAAATATCCAATGATTGAATGATTGTTAATGAAAGTTTAAGTAAGTATTGTAGCAAGTTTGATCGCAACATCAGTTACTTTATTAGTCATTCTACTAACCAAGTCCCATAAGGAAAGAAACAATAAAGACATAGTGGTACCGGAAGTAAAACGTACTACTTACAAATAGTTCAATTAAATAAAACGAGCTTTACATGAGGAAAATCAGGGAAATTGTCGAATTCTGAGTTGTACTTAATATAAATTACTTTAGAAACGTTTCACCCTTTGAAGTTAACGTATTTATTGATAAATAGGCCCTAAAACATTTTCTTAATTAAGTAGGAACAATTCCATTCCTCTAATCAGAAAGGTTGTTTGAATAAATGGTAAATATTTAATTGTAGCCGTCGCTGCTTCTATCATAAAACAGAAGTCTCAGACGTCAATTAAGGACTGAATTTGAACGTTCTCGGCTTGTGAATGTGTAATTACAGCCCCAAAAGCGTGCTCGCTTCGCGTTATCGAGAATTGAGTCTAAAGCGAGACTCATTTGTAATAAAGCTCTGATTACAGGTGCTTGTAAAATATTAATTTGCAACGTACAAAAACGTTTAAATTAAAATAAAAATCCGCCCATTTCAGACGAACGAATCCGAATATGAAATAGAATGAAAACAAAAGATACTAATTTAAAAAAACCATTCGCCATCCAATTGTTTAAGGTTCAACGTCAGAAATGTAGGTATTCTCTTACTTTTAGTCAATTTACTTCATTAACAAGACTGTCAGAAACAATAATAACTTTGTAACGAAGAAGAAACTTTGGAAACTGCTCCCGCCGATTTCAAAAACTCTTTCAACACTCGGAACTTTGAAAATCTCTTTTTAGATAAATCACATTCCATAATAGATTTTGTATGGCGTAACAAAAGGAGTGTAGTGAAAGGAATAAGCACTAACTTTCCTTAGGCACGTCGCGTGAGAAATATTGTTAAAAATTCTATACCGACTCGAGCACCATTCGTTTTAGGCACTTCGGTAAAATAATGGGGTTTTAAAATTCTCAAATCTTGCTGCTTAATACATTTTTGACATGAACAAGCCGTATGAACGGTAGTTGCCCCTCGTAAAATTACCCTGACGCGAGAACACACAAGTTTCAGGCGAACAACCACATTTCTTAAGTTCAAGGCTATCCAATTATATTTATTGCACGTGTATCGCTTCCTTCTACCGGCACGATAATATTACAATCAGTTTTCTTGCTTTTAGCTACATTATAAGTCAAATTTAATGCACTATATACGGCATCGTAATCGCTTCCTAAAACGATAAAACGTTTTATCATTTTTCTTCGATCCTTTTCAATATGGTCCTTCGTCTACCGGATTATGAGAAAAGCTCGGTTTCGCGAAATTGAATTTAGTTACTCATCCTCAACCTTAGGTATACCAATAAAGCAGTCAAGATTACAAAATCGTCTATTGTAAAACGCATTTTCTAAGTATCCCTCGTCTGATTAAACATAATAATATTATATTGTTTTTCAAGTATTTTAAGAACGACATTTCTGATTCATCTGTTGACATGAATTGTTTTGAAAATATTGTTTGTATGGTTAAACGTGATTTAATTACTAAAACACTAGTCAGTGCCAAGCACAGCTCAACATAAACGTTATATACAACTTGAATACTTATACCTTCTATTTGCATTAATGCTCGAGCAACTTGCTCGGACTTGTTCGCAGGGTTATATGTAATAATTTTTGTTTATAATAAGCAGTTTGCACGCTAACTACTTAATAGCTTCTAATCCAGGTTACTTAGAACGTTTACCGCATTACAATATATCAGTTAGTCATTTAGTTGCTATTACTGTAAAATTTAGTACTACTTAAAACTTGAGTGTATCAACGTCTAACAAAATTACGTTTTAAATTTTCTTTTACACTTAAGGCAACGAGTGAAATCTAATATTTTTAATCAATTTAACAATCACAATATTATTTTCACTTTATAATTATAAAGTCATGTTACTACTAGGATTTTATTAAACCTCATAACTAAAGTATGGGTCAGCGTATCGGGAGCTAACAATACATAATATTCAAGCTTACCTCGATAAACTGGTAACCTAACCGGTTTGAGTGACATGTTGCGTCTTGTCCGAACGCGTTCCTGTTTAGTCATATGCTGGTCACACTTCACGGGTTTAACTGTTATTCCTTCAACTAGTTTGATAGGAAATACTTTATGAACAATTTATTTAGTTCCTAGCTCAATGTATTTAACATTAGTCTGATGATAAAGTAGATCTTACATATAGTTCAGTTTACTATGTTTAATATCATCTGTAATTATACATATTCATCTCCATTTTTCTGTTCAAGAGTTTAATCAGTTTTCTTTTGCCTTATTTACATTGTCTCCAACATGCCGTTGACAAGATCAGCAGCGATTAAAAAGAACTGACAATGCTTCAAGATAAATCAATGTTTAAGGAGTGCATCGCATGATTTTATCTGCTGTAACCCGCTAAACTGGTTTGTGAGACCTTAATATTGATTTAATGGGCATGTCAAATTGATTAAGGTATTATAATTTACTTGTTTGCGAATCATTCTGTTTTCTTTATTCCATTCGCGAAACGAATTTGTTGTTGGCCACTGACACACATATATTTAGGTTTTGAGCTAACAATATAAGAAACGACGTTTTTATTGTCTATACTAATATTATAAAGAGGAAGGATTTGATTGTTTATTTGTACTGAATAGGCTCCGAAACTACTGACCTGATTTGAAAAATTCTTTTACCATTAGAATGCGACATTCTTCGTGGTGAACATAGGCTACTTTTTAGACACTTATAGGGGTGTCAGCAGTTGCGTAAATATTCATATGGATTAAATTTTGATACGTTATTTAACTATAACAAATTACTATAAACAGTCAGGAGATATTTGAGAAGTTTTTGACGGGTAATATACAAGTAAAATTCTGTTATATTTTCATTAATATTTACTTATATATTTTGAAGCAGCTATTGCAAAGTACTGCTTGTGACCAACGCAATCTAGGATTGATATGAATCACTTGGTTTGTATACGTCAATGATTTTAGATCCTAACGAGCTGAAGTTTAAAGGTCCTGAAGCAACTTGTTTCAAGGGAGAATAAGCATGTATTAAAGAGCAAACCGTAAAATTATTCTATATTACTTTCCTGTCAATTGAATGGGTTCAATGAATCTGCGTTCGTTTTATAACTGGGTATTACATTTTAGTATCAAAATTTGTTTTAGTATAAATGCCAATGGACAGATTTTTGATTGCAAGTTCAGCAAGTTTAATGCTACATACGTTCTCCAACCAATAACATTCGAACAGTCTTTTGAGCGGAACGAAAGCAATTTTAATGCCCAACTTCCTAAAAGGATGCTCTCAATTTTGTTTTTATGTCTGCCCGGACATAACTTTTGAATGGAGGCATGGATTTCGATGAGCATTTTATGTCTTTAAAAGGAAGTTCCCATAGAGAACCGTTACTGCGATTTAATCATTTGTCTAACTAGGTCGCTTGGAAAAATAATAAATGAGGGTACATTTGAACTTTAAGTGTTTATGTAATAAAACATTTCAATGGAACTATCAGGAAATAAATCACAGCAAGCATCTGTTAAGATTAAATGTAGTTTGTTATAGTTGTTCTGATATAACAAACATTGGGATATCAGTTTAATTTAAATATCAAATCTTTTAATTTTAAAAGTTACCAATACGAATTCCTCGTCGTATGAACTTCTCTTCAAGTTGATACAATTATTATAAACAATAATACTTATCTCGTCAAGAGTCTATTGTTAATATTAAGAAGATTGCAAAAATCGTTTATTTATCAATCTATAATGATTATTAAATCGTTCGTCCTAATTATGTTTTTGTAAGTATTCTAAATTTAATAGCCATTAGACTAATGAGACCAAACCTTGTACCAAGTGTTAGCATGTATTTCACAATTAACAGTTATTGTTGAAAAAAATCAGTTGGGGTTGTTATTCTATCGCCGATGAGATAAATCACAAATTCATCTTACAACTAGCTATGCCCACGGCATTGCTCGCGTGGAAATCAGTATGTCACAAAGTTTTTCCTGTGTAAATCCCGAACTCACGGTAATTCTACGATAAAATATAGCCTATTTGATACTCTACAACCTTTATCTTTTAGTGGAAGTATCGTCAAAATCGGTCCAACTTTTTCAGAGGTTAAATATTACCGACACGAATTATAATCATCATGACGTAATTTTTAATAATCAT
>DWPQ01001263.1:0-12743 GCA_018251795.1 Perichares adela | reverse complement strand
AAAAATTCTTTCGGTGTAAGATAGTCCGTTAATCGAGGAAGACTATAGGCTATATAACATCACGCTGCAACTGTTAGGAGCGAAGAAATAATGGAAAATGTGAAAAATGGCGAAACAACGTTAGCGGGGTCAGCTAGTAAATAATAAATTTTGAGAGATACTCACAATGCTCGTGAGTACTGACGAATCTCTCAATACTTCGTCGGGAAAGTCATATCGATGTATGAGCTTGTCGTGTTTCAAATCGAAAATGAGTATCGCCGGCGGAGATATTTGTTTTACGTCATCTGAAAATTGTATAAGTAATACTTATTCAGTCATAGTGTAGGATGTTTTAGTAATAGACTTGTTTTTCCCTAACATATATTGCAGAAAAAAAAATCGTTATTATTTATTTACCTCCAATCAACATGCACTTAAGTATACCGTACGCGAATAAATGTAAAAAAAAATATAATCAAAATATTAAAAGTTTACTCCAAAATATTTAAAAAAAAAATGTTTGCTGTGGACCACCCTTATGACTTAATGGTATGAAAAATACATAAACCTTCCACATGAATCACTATCTATTATTGAAAACTGCATTATAATCCATTGAATGGTTTTAAAGGTCTGAGGTAAGAGATAGCTGAAGCATCATTGTTTTATAAAGCTGAAAAGAACAGATGCTACACTTTGATCTTAGCTAAAAGTCTGAGTACTCTGTCCGCGTGAAGATATATGGGCCCCTAGGGCCAAATGTCCATAAGAAACAAACAAACTCAGTTTTATACTACGTAAAGAAGTGAAACCCTTACTAGCCATGTCAGTAACACCATTGTCCACAACCCACAACCTGCCACACTTGTCCACGTGGGCCCTGAAGGCGGACACCACCGTGCTGTTGGAGCTGACGCAACACGCCTTACTGGGGACGAAGGCATCCGCCCAGCTGGGGTATGGGTTCAGCACAGGAGTCTGACTGCTGTTCAGATACACGTAGTTCAGTGAAGCTGGTACCCCTGGGGACGAATCATTGGTATGGTGTCAAGTGTAGTTTTTGTAATTTTTTTTTAGTTTTTTTTTTTATTTCGTGTACCAATTATACAGCCAATAAAACAGGCGTATATATACGGAACTGTCAATAGTGTTTATTTGTAATGAATCTGCTATACCTCTGTGATACGAAGTATATGAATGTATATTAGTAAGACCATTATGACTATTACTTCTACTTTAATAATGTACCTACACTACATACAAAATTATATTTTAGGTAAATCAGGCAGAAGTTATTATTTTTTATTAGGTTACCCTTTTTCCAACGAGGTATGGTAATAAATAGCCTGTCCTTCCATCGAGCTATCCCAGAAGGCATATTATTTTCAGGCACATATGAGCCAGAATTGATCGCCGCATCTCTTGCCTGTCCCTCCCATGCAAAGTCTAACGTTTTCCATTGAAATTTTGGCGGCAACAAACACCAAACTCCTTGGAGGAGTAAAATAAGTACAAGAGTTATGACCGCTATGGGATGCTCAATCTTCATTTTGTTTTGAATTATTTCGTCGTTTTTCTATATGCTTTTGAAACTTTAATTGGAATCTAAAATTTATGATACGACATAATTTATCGTCTATTATTCGTTGTATTATTTTTACCAATTATAGTTAATGCTACATTTTATGATTTTACATTTTTGTGCCTATTTTGTGCGTAAAAATTATGTGACAGATTATTGACAGATAAATAGCTGCTCTCATTTGCCGTATTTTCATGGTACCGCCATTATGTAGCGTCATTCACGTTTGTGAAAAGATATTTTTTTATTTTATTAAATTCAAATAATTATGCATATATTATTTAATAAAGTTGATATTATTTTATTTTACTTTATAGCCAACTTTATTATTTTGAGAAGTTGTGATGAATTTATACTCTGTGCTCTACCGTTTGACTGAGATGTCAAATCATAGTTGTCAAATTGTCATCGTCGTCTTGTTACGTTTAACAAAATGTTGTTCTTTGTCGTCCAATAATTCCAATATACATTTAATTGAAAGTTCATACACTGCCCGCCTTTATTGAGGCTTAAGAAGCTAACAAAACGTCGCTGTGGAGGATTTGCTGTAAAATGTCGTCAGATATAGCTGAGAGCACGAATGGTGAATCGGAGGCTGTTCCACAGGTTTCTGAAAAAAGAATTGGTTGTGCACACTACAAGCGACGAGCGAAGTTTGTGGTAAGAATTACGAAAGTTAATTCAGTTTATTAAGTACATATTCTATTTTTTATAGACAAAAATACACGTGTAAGACTAAGCACACGGGTCAAAACACCTGCGTCTATATATAACCCCCTTTCTACGCATATAATCCAAAATCTGCACCGAAATGTGAGGTGAACAAACAAAGTAATGTCATTGAACTTCGTATTTCCTGCTCCATATTGTCGTCTTAATTTAATTCTAATAATAAAGTAGTGCAAACGGCAAGTGAAATCAATTAGCTCAGTCATTATGTATGAGGTTTAAGGTCAATGTCATATATTGTTTATCGTGTTTCTATGCACTGTGTGTTATGCTTGTTTGACATATCTTGCATTTTGTATTAAACCTGTATAACACAAATTAATTCTTTTAAATAAAAATAAAAGTACTGTCTTTATATTTAACAAACCTACATTCAACACATTTTAATCCTAAGTGAATCAATTCATTTCTGTTCACTACACATAGTCTTTCGCAAAGTGATGCGCCCATAAGGGGGGAAGGTAGTCAAAATACAATTGTAATTTAGTTGAAGCCCATTTTTATGGGTAATAATTCCAATATTAACACTTATAATTCCAAGATTATCACTTATAATTACAAAATTATCACCCAATAATTAAAAAATTATCACCTAATAATTTAATTTAAGAAAATGAAAGGAGACACTAGAATTTTTTATAAACATATATTTGAATTTCTTTATGATTATTAAAATGAACATTGTATAGGCTCTGTTCCATTATGTATATTTAATGTTACAGACACCATGCTGCAACAAGATGTACATGTGCCGATATTGTCATGATGAGAAGGAGCAGCACTACTTCAACAGGAAGTCGGTGACAGAACTCATTTGCACTGAGTGTGATACACGGCAAAAAGTGCAGGCTGAGTGTCAGAACTGTGGAGTCAGGTTTGGAAAGGTAATATAGCTTTTCATCCATCAGCAAAGAAATAAGCAGTTTGGCATTATCATCATCATCATAAACCATAACTCTTGGGTTAGGTCTCCTTTCCACTGACAGGGTTTAAGGCCATAGTCCACCAAGCTCGCCAAGTGTGGGTTGGCAGAATTCATATACCTTCAAGAACATTATGGAGATGTGCAGTTTTTTCTCAAGATGTTTTCCTTCACGAAAGCAAGTGGTAATTAATTGCTAATATGAACATAACTTAGAAAATGATTGGTGTTACGCGCGTCAATCACACAACCTTCTGTTCGGGAGACCAACGTTCAAACTACTAGGCGGTCACTGTTGTTTGGCCTTCTGATAATACTAAATGATCTCTACCACAAAATAGGGGTCACAGCCATATTCCTGACTGAGAAAAGTGGAAGACAAGAATTGTCACCTGTTTTGGTTAAAGAAAGCATTGTGAGGAAATATACCAGCAAATCTGAGACTTTGTTATTAATTTCTTTAAAGGTGTGTAAACTATATAAATTGACACAACCTGCATCATCCATTGTAGACTTATCTCTCACATTGTAAAAGAAAATAAGCTCAGATTTTACAACTTTTTGCATGATGATTGATGTAGTAATTAAGTTTTTCAAACTACCCACCAAATGATTTTATCGTAACTACCCGCACAGTACACATGTCTGATCTGCAACCTGTTCGACGACGAGGACAAGAAACAGTACCACTGCGAGGGCTGCGGCATATGTCGCGTGGGGGGCCGCGACCGGTTCTTCCACTGTGAGCGATGCAACATGTGCCTGCCTGTGCAGCTACGGCAAGTTGGACACAGGGTGAGACATGGGACTTTAAACTTTATAATAGCTTTAACCTGTAGTATCCTACGATTATTATGACAATAGAAAATCTATTGGCGTGTATCAATCTGACCTTGGGCAAATGACAATTAATTTACTTATGGCACAAAGCAAGGCGTGGGTATTTCCTAGTGACTAGGGCCTGCTTAGTGCACCATGTTTCTCAAGTATGGATTGGTTGAGGAGTTAGCAGGCAACTTGGTGTAGGAATTCCACATTGCAAACTGCTTCCTAGCGATAACAGGACTGGAGATTAAATGTGCCTTCCGAAAGACTGCTATTGGGTAATTATAATTATTGCAATGGTTTTGCTTGTGGGTAGGTGCTATTTCTAAACGTACGGAATAAGTTTCGTGAAGTAGATGACTAATCTATACATCTATACAAAAAACGAAAATTGGAGTGTCTGTTTATAATATTAAAAACCGCTTTTTACCAAATGCATATGTAAACACGGTACATATACCAAAATTTTTTTTTTTTTTTTGTCTCGGCTAATCTCTGGATCGGTTTTGACGTGACTTTTACTAGAAGATAGAGATGTTGTAAGCATTAAATAGGCTATATTTTATCTTAGAATTCCTACGGGTTCGGGATTTACGTGGGAAAAAATTTGTGACGTCCACGTGGACACAGATAGTTTGATAATAAATCTGTTATCACCAATGGTTTCATTGATGACATAAAGTTAAAAGATAGTCGTCCGGTAAATAGCCGGCAAACGGCGATGTTTACTAGTCTAGTTGCGATGTCGCCAAATGTGTAGGAGGAACACGTTTTGAACGGTAATAATAATTCATCACTTTATGCGTAGCACTTTAGTATTTCACTAAAATAATATTTCTAGTACGCTTTCACAACACTTTCTAGCTTACAATTAGATTATTTTGATATAATACGACATTTACATGCAAACTGACGAAGTAAAATATTAAATATGACGTATGGTTCCTTGTCTAATATTCGTATATTTGTTTCATCAACTTTAAAAACACTTTCACTGTGTAATCATATAAAATGTACATACTAAACTATGTAAATTGCTCGATCGCTCAGGCAATAAAAACATTAAAAATATATTTAAATGTATTTATATTTTGCTGGTTCCTGCTGCGGGTCTACTGGAAAGAGATTTCGAAGTGAAATAAGTAGAACCCCTGCACAAATTTGTCTAGTTTTAAGTTTCTGTATAATATTTTGTGTGTACAAATCTGTTAATTAAAGTGACCTTGTTTAATGTACTTACTTTACGTATGATAATATTTAGCCATTGTACTAAATTTATCCGAACTAAGTAGGCATTTATTGATAACTGAATGTTGATTATTTATGATTGATGGTCTTGTTGCGATCGGTCCTTCGTATTAATTAGCTATCGAGACTCGCCGTTATTGATACCCAAGTAACAAAACGTTGGCTTTACCGCCATTGTTGTCGTCACTGAAATAAATAGTTTTGTAAATTTATATAATACAATTCGCTACAAACTTTTACCACGCTCTGAACACCGACAAAACATGAGAGTATACGTGTACATCGAGTATGTATGTGGATGTGTCAAATGTATAATAGTGTGCGTAACATTTATTTTGATCAATTTCTAATGCATATTATTTTAAAAAAATGGTACATATACTAGAACTGTGCCAAATTTCATACTCATCCGTCTTCTCAATTACTCAAAAAGTATCTAAAACTTTTGCTTTACCGAATTATAATATGATTAGCGGGACAAAGTATAACTTCAGAGCATACCGAAATTTGGCGAAAACTATACACAATTACTGAATTACATCGCTACAAATGAAAGTGACGCATTGGTAACAGTAACCGCGTAATTATAAAGCCTATTTCGTCCTTTTTGGATATGCGGTTAGGAATTCTGATGCGGTTAGGATATTTCAGTTCTTTACGACACGTATAACAAACATATGACGTTATACATATATATAGAGACAGACAACCAAAAATAATTAACTCTGTATCTAGGTCCGTAGGAATATGTTACGTACGTGACATTATGTGTAACAAAAGTAACAGAAGTACAAAATAAAGTATACAGTGATACCTATATGAATAAATAATTTAATTATGTTTTATCAATAAGAATATGTACCTATCTACACTAATATTATAAATGCGAAAGTAACTCTGTCTCTGTGACGTGAGCACGACCAAACCGCTGAGCCGATTGTTATTGAATTTCATATCGAGATATTAGGTCTCGGGATGAAAATAGGCTACCTTTTTTAGTTTTTTTTAACGGAATTTTATTATTTTATGATACACATAAAAATAATGTTCTACATAAACATTGCCCTAGTCCAGTCCTGCTTTTCCGGGCAGGGCTAAGCCGGACTAAAAAAATACAAATTCATTTATTCGAAATTGATTTTTACAAACACCTTTAGAAAGTCAATTTACGCCATCGCTTCAGCAAATCCCTACGATGAGTAGGCCCTAGCAGAAGAAGCGGCTCTTATGACTATCTTGTTATTATTCATTACATATATTTATTATACATATTTCGTGGGGGTCGAAATTCGACCATAAGTCATTAAAAAAATGTTAAATAGCCGATAGCCTTGAGGAATTTATCGAGGGATAAATAAATGGACTATCTTACTCTTAAAATATTTTTTCAGATCGGTTCAGTAGTTCCCGAGAATAGCGCGTTCAAACAAACAAACTCTTTAGCTTTTTATTATTAGTATACATAACAAACTATAGTATAGCCTACAGGATTGTCACGTGTGGTGCTAATAATTGAATGTAATGTTCTGTTCGTGGCAGTGCGTGGAGAACGTGTCAAGGTCGAACTGTCCAGTGTGTCTCGAGGACATCCACACGTCGCGCATCCCGTGCCACATCCCCGACTGCGGGCACCTGCTGCACCGGCCGTGCTTCGAGCAGCTGCTGCACTCCGGACACTACGCCTGCCCCACGTGCCAGACCAGCATGATCGATATGGCCAAGGTAACTGGATGCGATAGTTAATTTTTCTTTATTAATATCACTTGCTTCGGTGAAGGAAAACATGGTGAGGAAACCTACACACTGGAGAGTTCTCCGTAATTCTCGAAGGTGTGTGAAGTCTACCAACCCGCACTTGGCCAGCGTGGTGGACTATGACCTTAAATCTTCTCAGTGTGAGAGGACGCCCGAGCCTAGCTGGGACAATTGTGGATTATGATGATGATGAATTAGATGCAATCTCATTTGAATTTGGACTTGTAACAATCTTTGTTCGATTTTCACGATATTTTTCCCCGCGTACCTATAAGCTTCCTTCTGAGGTTTACCCAGAGTGTTGTGAGGGGGGATTTTACAAAATAACTTTTAGAAAGTTCTACGGTAAGGCGTTGCATAACTTCTTATCATCTGGTGGCATCAAACTGTTATTAAGGCTGTTAAGTAAACAATATAATTTTTATTTCCATTGAGGCAAAATGGAAGTGAAGCGACAATCTATCGTTATATGATTTAATATATTGATGTATACAAGTTTCTGAATAAAAAAAACCCATATTACAAAATGCTTTGGGGATAATCGTTCTGAAAACAACCTGAGAATGAGGTGCATCGTTGTGGGCAAAAATCGATTGTAACACTAAATTTGGCCCAGATACAAGGGAGAAGATGAGGGAATATGAGACAGAATTGCAATTTATCGTATAAAGGTTACGTTTTTCGTCCGATGTACGGAACATTAAAAACTGGAGATGCGCCCTTAGCCAAATTTTTTACTCGTATAGAATTTACATCAACAACAAAGTTATGTAATCTCGATGATAAGATAAGTTATCGTCAGATAACATCGATGGATAATTGGATAAGCATGTAAACTTACATGATAACGGACTTCTGAATTACGCTAATTAAGTTATCCACATATTCAGAAATTTAGAACAATGTAAACAGTCCATTAAACAGGGAGAGCCTAGTAATTTGAATGTTTGCTAAACGGGAGGGCGTGGGTTCGAATCCGGCGCGCAACAATAATTTTGAAAGTTATGTGCGTATTAGAAATTAATTTCCACTTGTTTAGGTTAAGGAAAACGTCGTGAGGAAACCTAAGAATAACCTACATATACCTAATAGTTGCCCATAATGGTCTCGAAGGTGTGTGTAATGGAGGATTTAAATATCTCGTTGTGAGAGGAGAACCAGTGGACCAATTTATGGGTTGTGATTATGATATTATACAGTATATTCTCAGATATCATCTTCCATCTTTCCCTAAAGTAAAAGTAAAGATATGGTCACATGTAGGCACAAATTTCAATTTCCATACAAATTGCATTGTGTTACATTTATGTTGTAAGACTCCCTTGCTGATTCACTCTTATCTATATCTACTCAATCCCACGCCATATTCTGAGTGTGACTCCTGACCATCATATTGGGACTTTTGCAACTGCAACTTCGAATTCAATTATATATATTGTTGTAAACTATACAAAATATTATTGAAGTAGCAAAAATATTTTTTTACTTCTTCCCTTACATAGTTATAAGTGAAGATGATTGCTTTACGTACTTTCATGTATAATTTTTTTGGTGTACAATAAAGTTTAATAAATAAATAAATAAAAGCGTGTTAAAAAATTTTTAAACAATGTGTCTTTCCAGTTATGGAGTTACCTGGACTCTGAGGTGGCCGCCACGCCCATGCCGCCGGAGTATGCAGACTACAAGACCACCATATTGTGCAAAGATTGTCACAAGGTAAGTGTTCAACAAAACCATAGATTGTTTATGTTTATGGTATATATTTTTAAATGTCGTTGGTACCAATTTTTTAAAATTTCTATGGCCATGTCCTTTACATAAATTATTATCAAAAGTTTAATTTTAATGTTTAATTAAGGTTTTATATAAAAATAAGTCAGACTCCATCGTAAAACCAATAGTTTTGACTACATCGTCTGATATGTCACCGGGTCGTGACCTGGTACTGGGCCTTCAAAATAAAATATCCGGTCGCAACATTCCCGCCTTGTTTTAAAAATAATACCTTCTATCGATCTACGTATCTTAAATATTCATAAGCGATCTTAGTAAACATTTTATTTTATCTAATGGTGGTTCCATTTAAAAGTATTAAATGAGTCATGAAGGGGTAATGTGAAAATTATCGAGCCAGAGCAGACCAATGTCTAGGCAACACTGGTCTACTCGTTTGAACGTTAGGTTCCCGCTCGCAAATGTATATGTTCAAATCTTGCACGCACTAATTTCAAAGTGCGTATTATAAAATAATGATCACTTGCTTGGGTATGGGAAAATATCGTGAGAACATCTGCATACCCAAGAGTTCTCAAGAATGTTCTCGAAGATAATGAAGTCTGCCAATTCGAACTTGACCAGCTTGGTGGATTTTGAACTAATGAATGTATTTCAGCTGTCGACGGTGAAGTTCCACGTGGTGGGGCTAAAGTGTCAGCACTGTGGCGCCTACAATACATGTCAGACAAATGGATTTCACAAGTTTGTGTTTTTTTTATTTTTATATATGGCAATAAATTTCTCTTTTATTTTTATATTTGGCAATCTCTCTTTTATTTTTGGCAATCTCTCGCCAGGGTCGCGGAGAGCGGCCGTGTACCGATTATTCTAAGTTCGAAACGTGTATAAGCAAACAATATAGAAAACTTCGATATCGTGATTCAGGTGCTAGCGCCATCTTTTGTGATATAGTGGAAAGTCTCCAAAGTAATATACATTTTGTTTGCTAAACTATTTTGTAAAATATATTTAAATTCGTGTTTTTTTTATACGGTCTCGAACGACGATCAGATTATAATGTACGTCTCTTCGACTCGACAGTGAATTGGCAGTTACTAAGTTGGTACACTTTACCGAGATTACATCGCTACTTACCATCAGACGGGATTGTAGCGAAGCTTTAACTTATAGTATGTCTTAATTACTATTTATGAAATGCGATAACGGTATCTAATCTTTACTCTCACACTATAATTTGTTTAATTTAATAATTTGTTATCGGTATTCAATAATTTTTGATACAAAACATTATTCATATTTACAACCCAGCTGCTGTTGAAAACAAAACGTATACATACATACATAAATACAAACATACATACAAACAGACTACATATAACGACGTCGATGTCTTCAAACAGCCCAAATTTGATAGCGCTATTTAATTTCCCAGGGAATCCGGCAACTCGGAGGCTGAAAGCTCGCAGTCCACATCCACCTCGACCAGTAGAAGCGCTTCATCATCCGCGACGTTCGAGCCCCGCGAGGAGCCCCCCAGCGACGAGCTGCCGCGGGCCAACCCCCTGGACGAGCCGCCCCAGGCCTGACGCCGCGTGCAGCTACCCTCAACATATACGGTGTAAACGAATGTATTCTTATTGATTGAAATTAACTGAAGGGTGAGACTTGTTACATGTTGAATTGTGAAAATTATGTAACTGAATTGAGATGTTTCGGCCCCTGGGTCTTTGTGTACATTTGTGAGTGATTAAGAAGTTACGAAATGTCATTTAAAGAGTGACGTCAGCATAGAGTTATTATGCCGGAGTAGGTGGCCAGCCTAAAGCGTGTCCATCGAAAAATTAAATGAGGCTATCTATCTGTCTCTCTTTTTTTACGAGTGTTAGACAAAGATAAGTATAGGATTCATCTTCCCTCTTTAATATTTGAACGTGACTCACACTCATAGGCCTGCCTTTAGTTGCTCTACTCTGTTATTAACTCCATGGACATAAGTCCATAATAAAAAAAAAGTGAAATGGATAGGTAACCTCATTTGCTGTCTCTTTTTTCAGTAGAAATATTTTAAACTGGCTCCCCTATAGAGTATAATAACTCTATGATAATATTTTTGCTCTTTAACCAACGACATTGCGCGGCTGATCCACTCCATAGGTTTATTACTCTGTGTGACTAATGTTTAATTAAACTATATTTCTTTATATCTTTAATTATAATTATTAAATCAGCTCATTATTAAATTAATAATCATCGTCGCCAATAAATCATATTTAACGAAAACACAGCGAATTATCTATTTTATTTGTCGGTTTACGATTTTAATAAGTTGGATGGGTTTAATTTAACTGATACCTGGAGTCATGTGGTTGGTTCTAACATAAAAAGTAACTGTAACATAGATAGACTTATGTATTAGTGTCAAATGTCATCTGTCAACCTTTCAAGTGTCGCCTCGCCGCATTTTGACATGCCCATCCATACAATGTAAACGAAATATCAGCGTACAAATATACGTATGATACGGGTATCATACCAAAATTAAAATATCGATTCGAGTTTAAAATTATACAAATAACGATTGTTTAAGTATATTGAAATATACTTTGTTATTTCATACAAAATATCAGTTATGAAATTAATGTTATTTTTATTTCCTAATGTTATCTGTATCAAGTTGGTAATAATAATTATGGATTGTATCATTATATACGTGTATCATTTAACTGTTTGTAACTGGCGAGTGTATGAAGGATAATTTTTTAATAGAAAGAGATGTTTGTGATGGGAGAAGTATCTCCCACCACTTTTTGTTTACGGCTAGAGGAGATGGGAGAGTGTGTGTTTGTATGATACCGTATTGTGTTTTAATATGTATAAACTTTAACAATTGTTCCTATATTTTCATCTCCTATATATTTTTTCCTAAGATTATTCGATTGGTTATAACTGTAGTGAAATTTACAACAAAAGTTGATTTTTATTGTCATCATTGACTTGCGTATGAAGTGAAATCGTCGAATTTATATTAAATTTTTTGGGACAAAAGTGTTTTTTTCAACGCGCTTATTAAAATGTTTAGTACAATAATATTATTATTATGTTATTGATTTTGTTATACGCGAATTATGTTAAAACTGTTATATGTTACTTTCAAAAACTTTTACACATAACAAAAACTCAATAAACATCTGCACTCATAAGTTTATTATTTTTTTCATTAGACTGTATTATCTGCGTGACATGAATCATGGATCATATATTCTCTTTATCAAATATATGACTTAAACCATTGTATCATGGATTTTGACTGTTTTGATAAAGCAAGTTTAGCATAATTGAAAGTATTAAAATCGATTAACCATTCATCACGTTTTCATACTATCTTTAGTATGTAATTGGTTGACTGATTGAATGTTGTGTTGGTTCTTGGTCAGTCTTGGTTGTGTAGATGTAGTGCTTGGAGATGGAAAATCAAATATCATTGTCTTTATCAGCTTTGCCGGCAAATAACTTATTTTGTTGATTAGAGGCAATGTAGACATACTAAACTAAGGTTGTGCAGCTACACGTGGAACATTACAATCATGAGTCTGGCATGGACATATAGATCCTATCTGGAGGACAAATCTTAGTTCTATCTTGAGATTTTGGTCTGTAAGCTCGGTGGTTCATGACAATATGTGGCAATTTAACACCTGTGCAAATGTACATCATGCAACATTTAACTATTTCTATATTCATCATCATCAACCCACACTTGTCCCACTGCTGGGCTCGGATCCCCTCTCACACTGAGAGGGTTTAAGGCCATAGATTAGAAAACGTGAAAATACGATGACAAGTGCACAGAGTTATTGGAGTATAGAGGCCATAGGCCTGCCTGAGGGTGCGAATGTCCAACTAATAAAAAGAGGGAAGATAAGAAACCCGTACTTGTCTCTTTCTAATACGACCATAAAG
>DWPQ01001262.1:0-12746 GCA_018251795.1 Perichares adela | reverse complement strand
TTCTTCTTCTCGATCGTTTCGCTCTTGACAGAGCGGTCGTGGTCGTCATTCAGTCGCATTCCTGGCAGATGTAATTCACCTCACAATTTCTCGCCAGTTCGCTCTGTTGGTTGTCAGTTTGGTCACTCATGCAATGAACCGCCAACAGCAGATTTGATTTGGTAGGTTCATCGCATGGGTGATCTGCCGGGTGGCCTAGGCATTAAAATATAGTATCGCTTTTTTCATTACATGGGACCCATATTATATAGCCTAAATGGTCTTAATTTTCTTATCTCTACTATTGCTCCAAGGTTATTAATGCCCACTTTGAGAAAGACTGTTCTAAAGGGTATTTCAGTTGGCAATACCGAAAGATTCAGTGACTTATTATTAATCAAAAGCGGGGACATTAAACACGAAAAAAGTCCTTTTGGATTGGTGAAGTATTTTTAAAGTTATAAATGGTTTAAAAATTCAAGAACATAGTGAGGTTTTTACAGAATACTATTAAGCAATATATTTAAAAATGAGGTCCAAGGTTTCGTTCGAAGAGGCCTTGAATATGACGGGTGAGGGTAATTTATTCTAATACTTCTATATTCATCATCATTAATCAACCTCTGTCTACTGGAAGTCAACATCAGTCCACTGGATAGAGCTCTTTTGAGGCGCACTGAGCCTGATCTTCGACTATCCTCATCAAATGCAATAATAGACAGAGCTGTTTGCCCCGACTGTAAGATGGCGTTAAATATCCTTACTAATTGCAAGTACTGGTTTTCTTCCGGCCTTTAGCAATTCAGCAGAAATACTTCTATAACAAATAATAAATTTACTGGATGGGGCTTATATTGAGGTGAAAATCGTTGCAAATTTTTATGTTTTCGGTTATCAATCCAGTTTAGTAATAAAGAATAGTTTAAAGGGCAAACAACGGGTCATTGAAGTATCTTATCTCGTCTGTTACAAAATGTACCTAACGAAGCCATTGGATAATACAGTTTCTTGTGATTTGAAACTGGAATAATCGTTGAATGTAACACAGTTTAGTATGATATAGTACTCACGATTGATATACTTGAATTCCTATATTGTGACCAAGTTGTATAGATAGTGTTCATGGCCAAATTGTTTAGGATTCATGCGACTCAGTCAAAACAAATATCGTAATAATGTCGTAAGTAGCCGTACCATACAAAACAAAATCTTTCCTTACAGCGTAATATTTTGTTAGCAATGATAATTAATGGATTTGGCGTCAAATGCCAATCCTATACGTTTTGAAGTTTTTACGCCAATGCCAGAAGAAGCGGATGGCGTTGATGATAAGTTGTCATGGCTACCCGTGGACTTCCGTCCGAGAGCACTTCGAGTAGCTAGGCGGAAGCTTGAGGCAAAAGGCATACGATATTTGCCTTTTCTGAAACAAGTGAGAATTATAAATGCGTGTAGGAATTAAATCTGTAACCCTCTGTCGACCGATATTCAAATCAAATATTAATTTAAAAATAATAATTAACAAATTAATTAATAAAATTCAATTAAGGACTTCATCGTGCCCCTCGCAAAATTAATTAAATTTACAAATCAAAATTTTTTGGGATAACTCCTGAACATAATTTACAGGTTTCGGCAAGTACAACTACATGATGATATTGCTCAACGTGAGCTTGTTGATGGGAATGGCGTTTGAGATATTCTCTGTGTCATACTTGGTGCCGGCCAGCGCCTGCGAGCTGGGTACTACAAACACCCAGCAGGGGTTCATGGCTGGGACACCTTTAGTTGGTATGTACGAGAATACACTACAGCGAAACGGCGTCTTTATGATCCAACAGCTTCTCGTGTTGTTGTGATTTGTATTATTTTATAGTCTTAAGAACTGATCAAAAAGCCACTTACTACCTTATATCCGTCGCCTATAGCCCGTCAGCCTATACGTGCAACCCCAAAAGAGTCACCATTGCCGGTCATATAGGAAAGGTCTTTCCTTATGGAAACTATTTCTAACGACCCCAGATCACAGTGCTGTGAATTCATATGAGAACCCATCATATTCCATAGATATAGAGATATGGTTGCAAGATTTCATAAAGTACTTAAGGCAAGTTCGTCGAAGATTTTTGATTCCTTGGAGCCACAAGAACCTTATTTGGTCACTGGTCCACAATCTATCAACTATTACTTCTCAGTGTGAGAGGAGACCTAAACACAGCAGTGCGACAGTTAAGAGTTATGTATGATGTATGTAATCAATTGCTCCCAATGTTATCCAATACGAACCATTTAATTTCAACGATGAAGCATTGATAGCCATGATATTATTTGATGAAACTTTCTCGCAGGTATTATCGCCACGTCACATTTCTGGGGCTACCTAGCGGACACTCGTGGTCGGAGGCGTGTCCTTTTCTGGTCACTGATACTCGGATTCATCGCCGAAGCTTCTACTACTCTATCACCTAATTGGATCGTTTTTAGTTTTCTGAAATTTTGTTCCTCTAGCGCGTAAGTAATATTATTATTACAGTTACGTTAAAAATCATAAAGTTAAACATACTAAGCAGCTTTATAAAATCGTACGCTTGGTGGTAACTTTATACCAGAAGCTTTTGAAAGTTTATAAAATAAAAGCAGCGTCAGTGAATCGATATGACATCCAAATATCAATAAGAATTAAATGCTGTGCTTTAGGTACTGAAATCTCCTTAGAGTTTAATCAAAATTCTTTAGAGTTTAAGATTTAATTAGACAATAAGATACAGCGGTGCTTGAATCTTAGAATTTCAGAAAGCAAATCCTGTTAAAATCCACTTTGGTACCAAGCCAATTGGCTAACAATCCATGTATTTATTTATGTAGTACCTACGTTGAATATGTAAAATTTCATTAACAAGTTTATAACTTTAATTGCAGCGTAGCAGGTACTTATGCGCTCGCGATCACTCTGCTAAGTGAGTGTACGCCGGAGAACAGAAGATCACCGATAATAATTTTTACTGCCAGTACTATTGTTCTTGCTTGGGGAGTCATGGCTAGTGAGTATTTTACGACATATGATAAGACAGCTCACTGGAGCCCTACCAAATCATTCCTTCTCTTACTTAAGATTTTGTAGGAATCTGTTGAAATTCTCTTGGTTATTTTTGTTTGTACCATAATTTTTTCCACACGGCTGATCACTTTAAAAAAAAAATTTTTACTTACGTAAACTTAATTTTATTTCTCTCCTAACAGTTTTGACGATACCTATATTACCGTTAAAATTCTCCTACTACATCCCGTATCTGAACATCCATTTCAACTCATGGCGTTTACTGAACATTGTCTACGCCGCCCCGTGCGCCCTAGCAGCTATTGCAGTCTTCTTCGCGTACGAGAGTCCTAAATACTTAATGACTACTGGTCAGGAAGCTGAGGCGCTGGAAGTTTTACGCAACATATTTGTGATAAATACAGGGAAACCACGAGAAGACTATCAGGTACGGCACGCGTCCTTTAGTTAAACTCTGCAGCTCTATAGACTCTCAGTCAAGCTTCTCGCTAAGTGTCTTGTAAACTGAATACAATTAATTTTGAAATAAATATGATTACGATGGTAATATCATCCTAAAACTTCCATTGGTAGTGAATACTTGGCATATTTTTTTTCCAATATTTGGGTTGGCCATCAATAAACAATGCAATCATTAGTATGGTTTAGTAATTCTCTAAAGTATTTAAGATACTTGTAATCGTCGACCTCTTTTTTTTCTGCAATATAATTGGGTTCTGAATTTATTCTACATCAAAGTCTTTGCAACAGTAGCTGAGGCTTTAAATATACTGCGTTATCTTAAAAAATAATCTAACCTGTCTTCTTATATGCATTGTTTTCTTTATCATTTATTACGTCGTTATTATAACACTACATTGGGACAAAATTAAGACTTTGATAATTAGAACAAATATGTTTACGTAGAATTATTAACTCACATTATTGAGGTAAAAGTAGTTTATTCACGTTATATTACGAGTTCAAGCTAGTCTATGATGCTCGTCTACATATTATTATTGACTTATAAGGCTACCTGCCTTAGACTAAGTCAGAATTAGTGGCAGATACATCGGAAGAACAATCTATGCTTTATCAATTTGTACGACAAGAAATCAAACACCTTATAAAACATTATCGATGGTTGTATGAGTTTGATCAATTCTGGCGCGTAACTCACGGTACTGATCAACATAGTTTTGCTTAACTTCTCTTCAAAGCTCACGTGAAATTTTACTTTTTGGATTATCTCTCGCTCACGATAGATATAAATCAACATAGTTGACTCAAGATTGACAAAGATGTCATGTTCCAGGTAATAACTCTTTCCCTTGATGAAGCCACTGCTGTCCATGTAAAAGGTCTATGGGCATCCATGGTATCTCAAACGATACCGCTATTGAAGCCGCCACTACTAAAGGATACTTTGCTGATTTCACTTCTCTTCATAGTAGTTTATTTTTGGTAAGTGTTTCGCCAGGCTGGGCATACCCAGGTGATGTTAAAAAAATAGTATTTAATGTAGATTACTTTATATAAAAGTCTTTGCGGGAGTATTTGTAATTCAAAACTTACCATAATGAGGTTAAGGCACCTTATACAGATTAAACAAAATATTATAGATATGTAAGGAGTTACGTTTTGTTGCGCCACAACAGCAAATTATAAATATTCTTTATGCGCTATAGGAAACAACAAGAGTGACGATGCTAATAAAAACAAATATTGTCACGAACAACTTTTAACAAATGAAATTTTAAACCAAACACATATGAAACAATTTTTAGTCAGGTGTCTACTGCACAAATTAAAAAACTACCAAATATCACTTATACCTCTATATAAATGGATATATAAATAATGTGAACTTTTTTTTTCCTCAGCCTTAACCCTTACGTCGTGTGGTTGCCATACGTCGTGGATGGTATCATGCGTTCCGTACAGAATGGACAACAGGGCCTTACTTTCTGCCAGATGTTAAAATGTTCCCAAAATGTCACCATGTCTGAGGTATGAATGACATCACTGCATGTTCCTCAACTGTTTTTATCTTTTGTCCCATCTTTATGCTGAGGATGCATCAAGAGAAGTCGAGTCAATAGCACCATATCCTACTGGTAAATAGGTATGGGCTCTGTACCAGCCAATATAATTATAACAGCAATTTTGCTTGGTGGTAGATTTTTTTTTGGCTCCTCCTCGTCATGGAAGTATTTACAGTCGATATTTATGTTATTCTTCTTTTCAAAAACTAGGAATAGGAGATGTTACGTAATTACATTTCAAAGATAATTTATCTAAATATAGACAAGTGACTGCAGTCTAAACCAGTTCGCCATGGTGTTGGTGTTCGGCGTGACCATATTCCTGGCCATCGCTAATACAATCCTCAGCGCCTTCATTAACATGGTCGGCAAGAAACGGATGCTCATCTTTATTCAGGTGATTTGAGATACATTCTACAATTATACGCTGGTATGATTATTTATTTGCCTAAATTTCTTATGTAGTCTTTCGTATAGAATCAGCCGGGAATATTTTACACGTTTCGGTTGTAGTGTCAAAGAACTAGTAAATAGGCGACCTGCTCGTTTCCTTCTTATCCGGCAATGCATGCTAATGCCTTTGCAGGTGACGGTAACTATTTACCGTCAGGTGGCTCATCTGCTCGTTTCTTGGCTATTAATATAACAAAAGTCATAAGTTTTAATATATTTGGCATTTAAATTATAATTTAGCTGACAAGTGGCTGATCGGAGGGTTAATTTATTGTTTAGTTATTATTTATATATTAATTAATTAAGTAAAGTTCCCCTTCTGACACGTAAATTTTTACCGTAATCTGTTTTAATAAATTCGTTATATTTATGTCACAGATTATGTCAGGAGTTGCGGGGCTGTTGGTCAATTTGGGTACTGACTTGAGGGTCAGCGGTCCATTGTACATCACCTTTTTGTTCGGAGTGCTCAACTTCGGATTTCTCTCCTTATTTAGCGTGGATGTCTTCCCTACTTATGTCAAGTAAATCATTTTTTTAACTCAAACCTGTCTATTGATGAATGAAATGTGACTCCATATGAATATTTAGTATATAGTCTGTATACAGATGTGCATATCATATTGGTCCATTGCTTGTAACTTTTAACGCAATTTTATTATTTTGATCTGTATCGATCTAAGAGATTTTTAAATGTTACATGTTAGCTGTCCCATTTGTTTAAAATTATGCACACCTACGCATTAATTCCACTTGTTAGGTACATCTTCGATTTTGCAGCATTTCAATTATAGCCTGGCTCAGTATTAAAAAATATATATATCTTTGCTTAAAATTGGTTTTTATTGGTTGGTTTACAGGGCAATGGCCGTATGTCTTACCCTGATGCTGGGGCGCGGCGTGGCGGTCCTGGGAGTCAACCTGCTGAAGAGCATGCTGGTAGACAACTGCGAGGGTTCTTTCTATTTGTTTGGAGGTCTTACTATCGGTATGGCGGCTTATTTGATTTTTTTTCCTTCCTTCCTTATTCCTTCTAGATATCTACTAACTAAGATTACTAAGCTTGGCAATGACACGGTTTACGGCTGTTTTGAGCTCATGAAGCTATGGACACCAGGTTATAAGACGCGTCATATGCTTCGTACACATGCAAACCTGACTTATGGACTTATGACTTATGATGGTAAGATTGTTGACCTGCCTGGCTTCCTAACTCGGTTATCACCGTCCTTCTAGACTCGATCGTGAAATGGCTCGACGTATTTTGGTGGCTGTAACGGTGAGTCAGTATTAACCATTTCTTCCACTCCTTCTTTGGTGTCACGAGCGTCCATGGATGACGTTGCTTTACCATTAGGTGACCCGACTGTTCGATTGTCGGCTATTGATATAAAATAATTACAATGGTACCTAATAAATTATATTACATATTAACGATTTAATTTTTTTTCCAGTTGGGGGCTTAATAGCTTTCCTGTTGCCGGGAGATGTTAAACTATCTAAGGATAAGCTGAAGATTAATACATGAAAACAGTTATCAAAGATAGACGTCAACCGTGAAACTGTTATTTTATTGTGTGTAGCCTTTATTGATGACTAGGATAAAGTGAATTATTGCGAGAAGTAAAGTTTTATTTGAATTTAAATCTATGTAGTTTATTTATTAACCGTGTAACAACCTTAAACGAAAGTTTTTATTAAGTGGTATCATTTTAGCAGCACTGTGAAGGCTCTTCTTTATTGAAAAACTCGTCCATGGTGCTATTTCTAGCAACCTACCTACCACACTTCTAGAATCGTCAACGGATCCTCAGCAAGATCGTAAATACTGTTGACTGCCATACATATCCATCAGGTGTGTTAAACGGTTACTGTTAAATTCGGACTATAACCAACCTAAGTATTTACTTCTAAGTATTTATTGTTATTTTGAAGGTTTAAGTATGAAAGACCATGTTTGCAAAAATATCTTAGGTTAATATAATCATAAACAATGTTCTAATACGGAAAATGCGTGGGAAAACACACATCTAAATTGTTTATGTTTTACAATAAAGTGAATCGAAGAATCGAAGTGAAAGGAAACACAATCGTAAATTATTGATAAAATTATGTTGTTTAACAATTGTGACATTTAGGGCCAGATTCAAAGTTTTGAATAGTTATTTGACACTTCATGCTATTTAACAGATAAAGGCTGCTGTTAACTTTTTTCTGTTTCTTATATTTCTATCCGAGACCTGTGAAACCAATGGCTGTAGTTTATCTGGCAGATAACTTCCCAATAGACTATCAGGGATTATATCTGCAACCTGTGAAACTGGACCTTAATCAAGTTTCATCAACAGTTTTGAGGATCAAATGGCTACCAAGGTCTTAGAGATCAATCGAACCAGCAATTAAGTTATTTAAGGGTTATTCGTACTTCGTAGGGACTTTCGTATTCTGTCTGTTTGTAACGTGATTTGCTAAGAATACACGAGACTAATATTTATCTATCATATTAAATTAAACTTTAATTACAAAATAGTTTTCAATTCAAACTCATTTAGTAACGTTTTTTTTTAAAACATTAATTAGAACGGTATAAGTAACGTTGGCATAAGTGTTGTTTAGCAGTTTCTTTTCAAGATAACTTTAACAAAAATAAAGTTTTGAGCTAAAGATTTTGTGTTTTCCAATTACCTTAGAACACTCCATCCAATCATAAACCACACTTGTATTTTTAAAATAAACCGTTGATTTCTCTACTGCTTCTAATTCAGTATTCTACTTTTAACCTTTTTCGTCTAAACATATTCAGTAGAACGTGTGGTCTGAATTTATGAACAGCATTTTATTTGCATTTTATTACTAAGAAAAATAAGTATGACATCAGTGTTAAATATAGTTTTAGCAGTTTCCAAATATATTTTGTTACATAAAATTGCTTCAAAGCAAATTCTGAGTGCGATCCCTTTTCACAGTGCTTACTGTTTTTCTATTTAACCTATTTCCTTAGTGTTTTTATTATTGTGTGTTGTACCTTTTATATTAGTTTGTTTAAATAAATTACCTATTTTGTTAAATTAGTTGCAATAAGCATTTTGTGAATAAATAGTTTTTTCTTTGCTTCTTTCAAAGTTTAATAAAATTTTAATTTGGTATTTACAAACACTTTTCGAAGGTCAATTTACACCATAACTTCTGCAAATCCCTACGATGAGTAGGCCCTAGAAGAAGTGACAAGAAACTGCCAGACAGTATATTTTCCTTCTCACTGATACAGAGACTATGAGCCGCCGTGATCACATTCTGTATTTCGTGACTTGCTCATTAACATTTTGAACTACGGAAGTACTGTTAAAGATATATTCTCAGTTTATGAAATTCAAAATTATTTATTCATATACGTATCACTGATACACTTATGCACGTCAATTTTTACTTCTACTACCGTTTCGGAAAGGTGCTCTACGATGGCCTCATCCAAACGGTGAAAGAAACTTATCAGCAAATCTTTTAATCAATACACATATTGCTTTAGTATTCGAAAGAATTCTAAAGGAGGGAAATCTAGTCGTATATATATCAATCATACAGATTGTTGTATTCCTTTCGCGGGCCCTGCTATCGGGAACCCGGGAATGCCGGGTTCGATGCTTGCTGGATTAGACTTTTATATGTCAGATAATATGTTTGTTTTTGTGTTTCGTACAGCCACGGCCTTTGTTGCCTTGTTACAAACAAGAACACAAACTTCAGGACACTTATTTATTATTTAAGACATGTTCATTCCAATACAGCTTACTTAAAGTACCTTTGTTTTGCCAATTTTAAAAGCTCGTCTTCCCAGTGCTTCTAACCAACTTTATTCCAAACTAGCTGATCCCGTAAACGTGGTTTTTGCCATATAAAATAGCCTATGTACTTTATCAGGCTATATACTATTCGTATGTCTGTGCCAAATTTCATTAAAATCGGTCCAGTAGTTTCGGAGCCTATTCGGCACAAATAAACAAAAAAATCTTTCCTCTTTATAATAATAGTGTAAATTATATTTATAAGTTTAGTGTTCTACAATTTTGTTAAAATATTTTTGTAGTTATTTAATATCAGAGCAAAACATCAGGACTATAACATTATGTGCGGCGCTCTAAACAGCTCGTCACGTTTTAACCGGATTCAAATCTAATCAAATATTAAACTTTGCCTATTACTCGTATCACCAAATTGACAGCCGTGCAAACATATTTTTGCACAAATATTAATTTCACTCTTTTATTTTGTTTTTATGTTGAGACGGGCACATGGTTGCCAGAGGTTGCCACATGTGACTATTACAGCAGAAACTTTTAGCGACATACTGATTACTACAGGCAGAGCCGCGGGTACAGCTAGTATTATTAATATAAATTGAAGTTCTTCTGAAGTTATATAGCCACAGCACCTTGAGACGTCAAGTGATGCCTGTATTACTAACACAACTATAATTTCTAGATCAAGTGATGTATATTTAACACGTCTTTGTTTTCCCTTATCTTGGGGAGAGTACGTATAGTGGCAACACTGATAGAGTCAGTAGGTACATTATAAAAGGTGGGAACTCTCCTGCGACCGATTCCGTTACGATCCGTTCAGTATTGCGTGGTTGGTTGTGAGGTATATAGCTAGTTAAATGTATCAACCTAGAAGTCAAGTGAACTGGTGTTGTAGTAGAAGTACGATATTTATATTTAAAACTTAATAAAAACGTGATAAAAATGTCTGTCAAAGTCTCCTTCGAAGATGCTCTGGATATGACAGGTGAGCTTTACAGTTTTACAGTTTTGACTAATTAGTGACATTTATTTCATCATGGTCTTTATTAACTATAGTTAAGACTCAATATCTTAAATATAATACAATGTATTTTTAATATTAATTGTCAATTAATTTTGGTTTCAGTAATAAGTTAAATACAAAAAATCTGTCAATTATTATAATATCATTATTATTTTATTTTAAAAATTTAATAAACATGACATTGTATTATTTTATTAAGTTATTAATTAAAATGAATTTGAAGCAAAAAGTATAATATAACAAAACATGAACATTGATTTAAAAACCTTATTATCATTAAGATATGACGTATTAACGAATTACAATTATATATTTTGTACATACAAAATAATTCACATACATAAATATTTACATTATGATATCTTTTTGTTGAGTTCATTCATGTTTACGAGAGTATTATAATGAAACTATTTAGGTCAACCTGGCCAATCGATTTGTGTGTGTTCACAACTCGCTTTCTTTTATAAAACATACACATAGTATACAACTGTAAAACATACACAAAGAAGACTATCGTTGTGTGTGTTGTGTTGATAACCCACGCACTTTTTAGACTGCGAATCTTAAGACGTAGTGTTTATTAGTTAAAACATGATTTTCTACATTCCATATTCATACAATGTCGCAGATAAAAACCAATATAAGGATGGTTCCTTATATTGGTTTTTATCTGCATAAATACGTTCATGAGTAAAATTTTGATAAAAATAGTAACTACTAACTATTTCTATCAAAATTTTACTCATGGACGACTTTCGGAACTAAGCATGATTTACAAAAGCGCTTGGGTTTACTGGGCTTTACACGATATTTTTTTATAACTTTTCTATTTGTTTTTTATAAGACACACACACTCAAACCCCTGCACTAATCTCTGTGTTACTAGACACAAAGTTAAAACCACAACACTTACCGTTAAACACATCATTTACCATTTTAAATGTAACGGGTAATCACGACTTTTCTATTTCATACCAATTTTCCATCATACCATTCTTTCTTTTTACATAAATCACTAACATTCATATGTCACAGATTGTGACAAAATGTTATTGTCAGTGTATTACGCTTAGTCATTTACTGTAAATCTGTTTAATGTCTATGTGTTTAATGTTTAATGTCTATCTGTGACATAAATGTTTTACAAATCACTTTTAAATGAGCTTGGAAGAAATAAAACACAATCAAAATTCTTATTAGTATTGTGGTTTAATTTCATTACAATTACTGAAAAAAAATTGCAGGTTTCGGCAAATTCAACTACCTAATGATATTGCTCAACGTAATTTCGATAATGGGGATGGCGTTTGAAATCTACTCTGTATCATACCTGGTCCCTGCCAGTGCCTGCGAGCTGGTCACCACGAATGCACAGCAAGGGTTCATGGCTGGCATACCGTTGGTCGGTAGGTATCAATCACAGATTTATATTTCCCTCAACAGCCAGCATCTTCGGTATTCTATTCCTTTTTTCCACAGTGATAATAATTTGTATTTAGGGAACTGGATAAATATCTATATTGAACGTCTGGTGGTGCAGGGCAGAGTGGAAGATATCAGACCACGTGATCATCCATGCGATGGACCAACCAAATCAAATTTGCTGTGGGCGGTACATTGCATGAGTGTACTAAACTGACGACCAACAGAGAGAACTGGAAAGAAATTGTGAGGCGAATTACATCTGCCAGGAATGCGACTGAATAACGATTACGACCGCTCTGACAAGAGAAGAAGAATAATTAGCAGAAAATGTAGTGCCTCCAGAATCTAAAATCTGCAGAATTATTAGAATTAGTACCTATGTAATAGGTAGTGTAGGGGTCCAAATATGTATGAAGAACTCAGGAGGATTTTTCATCGCAACGTTTCTTTCGTAGAATAAGTGATAACCAATTTGTAAAACAGAAGTAAAAGTTACAGGCGCTTGCAGGATTTGAATCCTATGGAACATCACCGTTCACAACATTAGGCTATCACCGCTCGACTTATAAACACTACCCAACAGGAACATTAAGCGTTAACATATTTACTACTAGTGAACCGCCCTCGCTTTGCTTCGGACCCGAAGGAATCTCGGGATAAAAAGCAGCCTATGTCCTTTCATAAGTTCAGTTCTATCTTCATACCGAATTTCATTAAAATCAGTTCAGTGGTTTAGGCGTGAAAGCGTAGCAGACAGACAGAGTTACTTTCGCATTTATAATATTAGTAGAGATTGTAGTTATCTAATCGAATCGACTTTGTTGGCATCTAGTGGACATATGGGATGTATGCCTCAACTTTTTAAAATCCTAACTCTTATTATTTATTATGATCAGAACCGTTGTTCTGATCTGAATTGAGTCGTTACTCAATTTAAATTTGTCGGTTATGCCGACTAGTTTCGGTCCACTTAGAGAACCTTT
>DWPQ01001261.1:0-12748 GCA_018251795.1 Perichares adela | reverse complement strand
GACCCGTGGGCACATCTGTATATTTTATAATTTTAAAAATGCTTTCGGAACGTCTAAACCGTTTTCGATGGGAATGTATCTGGAAGATATAGTTATGGAGCCGGGGTTTCCGCGGGAAAAAAATTGCGACACACTGATTTCTACGCGGGCGAAGCCGCGGGCACAGCTAGTCCAGTTATATTATTAATACATATAGATAAGTAAAAAAATATACAGCTGCGTGAATCTACGGGTATTTACTCTGTAAGCAGAGTGGTTTTTAAATTACTCTGTTATCACTATTTCTTTCAATATTAAAACGGAAGAATAAATACGCCAAAATTTAAAACGGATTTATAGAATTTACCTAAATCCTCTTAGCTGTGTATAGATTTAAACTCACGTACATTTTTTTTTGTATTAGTAATCAAGTTCTTTTTTTTCTAGTTCTTGTACCTCTTTAATCTCTCAAATTGTTTCCATTATTATTTATTTGTAAACTATGTTAAAAGTCACATATTCCTACCTCAGAATTTCGCCATTACCCGGTCAACTGGCAGAGAATGCCATTAGGCATTAAGTTCGCTCTTGTAACCCTTGCTCTAAGGAACGCCAGGCATAGTTTCAAATTAGTTGGGTAACCGTTAGTGACACAAATATTACGCGTTTTCTTGCTTCAGAGATCACATTAAATTGTTTTTAGTTAGTATAGATAGCTCCGCTAAGTAAGAAGCTTTTGAAACAATATAATTCACACTAATCCGTATAGAAGCTGCATGGTAAAGTAGATACTTTAGCTTTAGGGTAGGCAGTGAGGGTAAATAGATGTCTAGTGATCTAGTGAGGGTAGATAGATGTCTACCTTCATGGCTCAATCTCTAGATATAACTAGTACCAATGAGCCACCAATACGTACCAATTTTGTCTCCGTCATCATAATCATTATCACAACCCATAATTGTCCCACTGCTGTGCTCGGGTCCTTTTTTGGACTAAGTCCACTATGCTGGCTAAGTACGAACTGGCAAACTTCATACACCTTTGAGAACATTACGAATAACTCTCCGTGGAAGTTTCATCACGATGGTCTTCCTTCATCGAAATAGGGGAGGATCATTAATTTCTAAACGCACATAGCATAAGAACATTAGTAATGTATTCAGGATTCGAACGCACAGCCTCCGGTGAACAAGAACAACATTCAGACCACTAGGTACTGCTTTACTAATATACTAAATATAAAAAAAATATTATAATTTTTATTTTATTTTAACCTCAAATGACCAGACATATATATATATATATGACTTGATGCAAAGTGGTCCGGATTAAACTATACGGTAGACAGCCTAGTAACTTCCAGCAGAAGGGACCTGCGATAACACCTTCTGTTCTGTTACTTTCTGTTCGGTATCACAAGTAGGGAAGATCGGCTTGAAGTCAAGAATAGATGGAGCCTTTTACGCAAAGTCTTTCACACAATTCCAGTTTCTTTTAGTATTAAATATGATGTACTAAGTTGAAATTGTATGACAGAATTCTCAGTATTAGAGGAGACCCGAGCCCAGCAGTGGGACAATTATGAGTTGATGATGATGACAGAGTTGAGTGATTATTGTGTTATTAATTAACGTAAACTATTATCAATGTTTTGTTTATGTTACGTCTCCATCTGAAATCTTCATATTGGGATAGGAATGTGATACGTCTAGTATAAAAGACATCAACGCACGTAACAGTAAACGTAATTTTTTTGCGTACGGTAAAAGATGATTATAAAATATTTCCTATATGTAAATACATGTAATACACTAAATGTTTCAATGGATAGATTATATGTAGTGTAAGTATACAAATGTATACTTACACTACATATAATCTATCCATTGAAACATTTAGTGCTACGCTTATATATTTCATATTATTTAAACATTTCAAAAGTTTAATAATTCTAACCAATGCAAACCGCATAACACGATATGAAAATTTACCTGCGCTCAATACTTTCTTCTTGGAATGGTGAGTTATAGCATCGAACAATAAATAGTAGAATCTTTAGGCGGCCATTATCTCGGCATCATCATCCCGCAGCTCCGGCCGGAGCTTTAAAAGCTGCGGGGGAGGAGCGGTGCGACGCAGGGAGGGTCGCGGGGCGTCGTGAAAGCCTCCGCCTGCCAGTGCCGTGTCGACCGCGACGCAGCCCGCATGCCGCATTTCATTCGCGACTCAAATGTCAAAGTGGCAAAAACTTAACAGAAAAGTGTTTTGATATTGTGTTTTTGACAAGTTTTAGACGGCTTTTAGCAAGGATTTGCGTGTTAATACGATCGTAGCACAAACGTAACACGTAGTTGACTGGTGATAGTGAGTGTCACGTGTGTTTACGAATGAATGTGACGGTGCGGCGTAGGCGCAACGGCGGGTCGCACTCTCCGTGAGATATTCGTGCTCGCGCAGGTCGCCGCGGCCATGTTGCATACCTGAGGCGAGCGAGCGCGCGAGTCTGCGCGAACGGGATACAGCGAGCGCTCTAGGCGGACTACTTTTGTGGAAGAGGAACCGATGCAATGTTCTTATCAGCATCATGACTATGATGGGGCGGTGGCACGTGGTGCTGGTCGCGCTGGCGCTGCTTACCGGCGCGGGCGCTGGCGCCGCCGCCGAACAGATGCAGTCTCGCGCTGTCGACACCGGTGTTGATCTTCGGGTGCCAGAGGCTCAACCTGTCGGCAATGTAGTCGGAAGGATTCCTACTAAGCCTGGTTTTACGTACCGTTTCAACGAACCACCAAAGGAGTTTACGCTCGATCCGGTATCAGGAGAAATTAAGACCAATGTTGTTCTAGATCGTGAAAGTGTTGATCGATATGCGTTTGTTGTGTTGTCAAGTCAACCGACGTACCCAATCGAAGTGCGTTTACGAGTAACGGATGTCAATGATAACTATCCAGAGTTTCCAGAACCTAGTATAGCTGTAGCTTTTTCTGAGAGTGCAGCAGCTGGAACCAAGTTACTTTTAGATGCAGCAACTGACTTAGATTTAGGAGAAAATGGAATAACAAATGATTACCGCATAGTTGATGGCGATAATGAGGGAAAGTTTCGTTTGAATGTAACCGTTAACCCAAGTGGTCAAACGTCGTATTTACATTTAGAAACAACGGGAAAATTAGACAGGGAAACCAATGATTTTTATATATTAAACATATCAGCACGTGATGGTGGCAGTCCACCTAAATACGGGTATCTTCAAGTGAATGTTAGTATTTTAGATGTTAATGATAACCCTCCTATTTTCGATCAAAGTGACTTCTCAGTTTCTCTAAATGAAAGTGTTCCTCCTGGGACAACGGTTCTTAAAGTAACCGCTACAGACAGTGATTTAGGTGATAACAGCAAGATAACTTATGAAGTTACAGATACAGAAAAACAATTTGCGGTAGATCCAGAATCAGGAGTTATAACCACTACCAAAAAGTTGAATTGTCCCAAATACTGCAGTAATGCAACCTGCAACATGACGTGCGTATTAACTATAATAGCAAAAGACCATGGAGTACCTCGTCAGGATGCTAGAACGTATGTAACTGTTAACCTTATTGATGCTAATGACCATGACCCAGTTATAACTTTTACATATGTACCTCCTACAGCAAACTTTGCAACTGTGGATGAGAATGCTAAAAATGGATCACTTGTAGCAGCAATTACAGTCACAGATTTAGATGCAGGGCTTAATGGTAAAACAAGCGTGAGAATTACAGCTGGAAACGAATTAAGTCATTTTCGACTAGAAAATTCTAGTAGTGTGTATATAGTTCATGTGAATGGTATTTTGGATAGAGAAGAAATTAGCAAATATAATCTGACTGTGGTGGCTACTGACAAAGGCATTCCCCCACGAACAGCTACTTCCTTCTTAGTAATTCATGTCAATGATGTAAACGATCATGAACCTGTGTTTGAAAAATCGGAATATTCGGCAGTTTTGAGTGAGCTTGCACCTCCTGGTACTTACGTGGCTGGTATTACAGCTACTGATGAAGATACTGGCGTAAATGCAGAGATTTTCTATGATTTTTATGATGGAAATCAGCAACAATGGTTTACGATTGACCATTTGACGGGGCTGGTAACTACAAAGTCTGTTTTAGATCGTGAGATTCAAGGTACAGTTGAACTGAATGTATCAGCAAGAGATGGTGGACCTAATCCAAAATGGGCATATACAAGATTAAAATTAACAATACTAGATGAGAATGACGAAGCACCTACATTTCCATTGGGTGAAATTAATGCGACACTTCATGAAAATATTAAACCTATTAAAGAAATACTTATTCTAACGGCATCCGATTATGATCAGGGAACTAATGGCTCTGTTTCATACTACTTATCATCTGGTGTTGAAAGAAAATACCCAAATACTTTTACTTTAGACCCAATAACTGGACAATTAAGTACAATTACTGCACTAGACAGGGAAAGAGTTCCTTTATACGAAATTCAAGTTCTTGCCAAGGATCAAGGATTTCCACCACAGTCATCGACTGCTACTATATTCCTTAAAGTACTTGATGTTAACGACAATGATCCCATGTTTTATCCTCAAAGATATATTCACAATATTACAGAAGATGTCAACCCTGGTTCCAAAATTCTTCAAGTTAAAGCCGTAGATTTAGACGAAGGAGACAATGCTAAAATAATGTATAAATTGGAAAGTGGTGGCGATGGCTATTTCGATATTGAGCCTTGGAGTGGAAATATCATTTTACAGAAAGATTTTCGGAAGTCACCAAAAGCTTTATATTCGCTAAGAATATCTTGCAAAGATAAAGGTAATAGACGTGCAGTAACTGATGCTATAGTTGAAATACTGAAAACATCGCAACGCAAAACAATCGAATTTGAGGACTACAATGGATATAACTTCCGAATTCTTGAAGATGAAGGTACATCACAAGCACAAGTTGGTCGATTTGTCGGAAAAATAAGTACAAGAACAGTTAGTGATAGTACAGCTTATTATATATTAGAAGGTGATTATAAACAGGTTTTCAAAATTGATGAAAAGTCTGGTGTAATAACCACAGACTCAAATATTGACCGAGAAGAAAAAATGACGTACCATCTGAAGGTCATGGCCAAGAGCGGCTTAGCCTATGGATTTAGTACAGTAAATATATCAGTTTTAGATGTAAATGACAACTATCCTATATTTATTGAAGATAAAGATGAAATTCATATTCCTGAAAATATGGCTGTTGGCCAAGAAGTATATTTTGCACGAGCAACTGATCGTGATTCTGGTTCAAATAGGACAGTATCATATACCCTGAGTTATAATTCAGAAAATAGTTTTAGAATATCTGAAACTACAGGTGTTATATATTTGAATAAAGCTATTATTAGTGAACCTGGGACTGTACTATCAATTGAAGTAACTGCTACAGATAATGGTAGGCCTGCCTTAGCGACAAAGCATACTATAGCTGCAATAGTAAAAGATGTAAATGACCATACACCGGTATTTGATCATACATCCTATGAAACATCTTTATTGGAATCTACTTTAGTTAACACCAGATTTTTTCCTATTTCTGCGTCCGATGCCGACTTGGGACCCAACGGACGAATATCATATTCCATTGCCGAAGGAAACGCCGATAATAAATTTGGAATATTTCCGGATGGATACATATACGTTAAAAGTCTACTGGATAGAGAGGAAAGAGATTACTATTCATTAACAATTATTGCTTCGGATCATGGTAATCCACCAAGATCTTCTCAAGTGCCCGTAGTCATTCATGTGTTGGACGAAAATGACAATAGCCCACAATTTACTAACACTACTTTTATTTTTAAGATCAAAGAAAACGAACCACCAGATACTTTTGTGGGAAAACTTACTGCAACAGATAAAGATATAGGACGAAATGCAGAGCTCACGTTCAGTTTACCAATAGCACAAAATGATTTTAGAATAGATCCGAGGAACGGTTTCATTAAAACTTTGAAATCTTTTGATACAGAAAGTTTAACTCAAAATAGTGGCCAAAATTATATCACATTAACAGTGACTGTAAGTGATAATGGTAAAGTTAAGCTTACAGATTCTGTAAGGGTAACAATATATATAACGGACGTCAACGATAACGCTCCTGTTTTTACTCGCACACCATACATTGTTGAAGTCTCTGAAGGGGCAGCCGTTGGCGCATCAATAATGAGGGTATATTCATCGGATGCTGACGAAGGTCTAAATGGTGATATTTACTACAAACTTATGGGAGGAGATGATTTTGGAAAATTTATGCTAGATGAAGCAACTGGACAGTTGTTTATCAACAAACCTTTGGATCGAGAAACTAGAGATCGTTATCAATTAACCGTGTTAGCTCATGATTCTGGTCAACCCATAAGCTTATCTGCCACAACAACTATAAGCATAGATGTATTGGACGAAAATGATAATGCTCCAATATTTACACAAACTCAATTGAAAGTTTCCGTATTAGAAACAGAACCTGTTAATAAAAAAATAATACAATTTTATGCAAATGATGCTGACTTGGGAATTAATAATGAAGTACAGTTTTCCATTACATCTGGCAATAGAAAAGAAGCATTCTTTATTGACAGTTATTCTGGTGAACTCTTTCTGCACAAACATCTCGATTATGAAGATCTGACTTCTTATGTATTAAATATCACAGCTACAGATAATGGGAGCCCAAGTTTGTCTTCGAGTATTTCCTTTATTGTTAATGTTATTGACGCTAACGACAATGCCCCAGTGTTTACAAATACAGCGATAGTTCGTCAAATTAGAGAAGGCATTCCTATGCATACACCGATAGTTACAGTTACAGCAGAAGATCCGGATTCCGGATTAAATGGCAAAGTTTATTATTCAATCAAACATCAAGACCCCAATGATAATAAACGACATTTTGCTATAAATAACATTACTGGAGTTATACATACTCTATTACCTATTGATAGAGAAAGCATAGATACTTTCCGCATAACTGTTGTAGCTTACGATAGAGCAGAACCACTCTCAATGAGACTGTCAGCAGAGAAGTTAGTAACGGTTATTGTAGAGGACATTAATGATAATGCACCCGTTTTTGTGTCAATGAATGCTGCTGTAATCAATTCTGAAAGATTAGGCCGAAGTGCCGGTCGAGGCATTTTCATAATGAATGTCCTTGCACGTGATTTGGATTCCGGTACCAATGGTCTTGTCACTTATAAACTGATCCACGGTGGTAATGATATGTTTGATTTGCATAGAAGCAATGGTGCGTTAGTACTGAGATATCCACCGGCTACATCGGATGCACGATGGAATCTCGTCATAAAAGCCACAGATGAAGCCGTGTTGAGTGAACAAAGAAGTACTGAGACGTATTTAACGGTTATTATGGGAGGAACGGAGTTAGAAGGTATGACGTGGACAAATGTGGGATCAGTTTCAGTGGCCGAAAACGAACCCGCTGGGACTGCAGTGTTAAATTTGACAAACAATTATAAGTCGGGCTTAGAATATTATATAGTGAATGTGACTGGTGGTAATAAGCAAGTGGACAGATTGTTTGATATTGATTCATCGTTAGGGATTTTATCAACGGCAGTTTCCCTCGATCGGGAGGCTGGCATCGATAGGTATGAAGTGGAAGTATGTGCTGTTTCTTCGGGTACACAGCTGCAATCAACAACAACAAAGGTAAATATAACTAATTAAATGTTAATAATTTTTAAAATACTTTGTACGGTCCAATGAATGAATCGGTCTGGACGTAAAAGATTTGATTAACCTACATTGACATGATTAAAGGTAGGCATTTCTTTAAGCCTTTACTGCAGACAATCCAATTAACTTCGCACAGTCGTCGGTAGAAGACAAAACATCGGCACCGTACTGCTGTTACAATAAAAATAAATTTAAAACGAATGCTCGTTAGCGTATGTCGGCTGGCGGACTCTAATCGGAGACTCTAAATTAACGATAAGCTGCGTCTCGCAACGATATCTCAACATTCGTTCTGAAACCTCTCAAAGATTACATGAAACATGGATTTTGTTGGTAATTCGTTTTATATATTTTATGGCCTTGAAATTATAATTAATTAAATTTATTTACTTGCAATATCGCTGTAGGTGTTTAACATTTTTGGAAATGTTTATATTAAAATCGTATGCATACAGACATTAAAACATCAATGTCTATTTTAATATGCGTATTATAAAAACATCACTTTGGAATTTAATATTTTGTTTGACGTTATTAATTAATATCAATTACACAAAATACCTAAAACGATTATTCGTCAATGTTTATATGAAGATAATAATTATGTAGTTATTAAATTAACAAAATTATTTATGAGTAGTCGTAGTTACAAAAATATATTTTACTGACAAAAAAATATATATTCTGCAGTTATCGAACCCGGATTTTATACTCCGAGGAAAAATCTACGACATATTTTTTTTAAAGAGTGGCTAAGCTGAGTCTGGATACACACTGTAGTGTTTAGGTATATACATCTATATAAATCTATATACATAAACTTATGGTAATTTCTGTATGGAAAGACTTTCGTAAATATTAAATTTAATAATATTTTTCATTCTATGAAACACAATGGATGTTTTTTTGAATCCTTACAACGGTCAAAATCGTTTTTCCCACACCAGTCAATAAGCTACGGTAAAAAGCAAAGCTATAAAATTGTTGAAATATATGAAAAAACTCCAAATCTGTCATAAGGCTTGAACCCTGCTTATTTAAATGAGTTCTGAATATATTTAATCGACTGCAGGCTGTTGACCGCAAGACGAGTGTCACTCCTAATATGCAATAAATTTTGTACAACAGTATGTTTTCGCACTTCAATACGATATAAAAACGATTTTTTCTAAGTTATCTGGTTATTTACGGTACGTTTCATCGTTTAATTTTGCATACCACAAACACAACACACAATATTCTTTAATAAATACCTATCTGATTTTATTTTTATTAGCACAAGCATCGTTCCGTAGGATCCTTTTAAACTGAAAAACAATTTTAGGGTATTTTTACGTGTTTATCTCTACTTAGTATACATAATATATTTGTATACAATATACTGTAATATTCTTCGCTTACCTGTCAAATGTTAGGTACTATCACAAGTTCTAAGTATAGTTAGAAATCTGATTTGATATACATATATATTATGATTTTGTTTACTAATTACAACTATAATTACTATAACAAGTATAACTATAATTATCCATGGCGTGGAATATGCCTGTGGGCTACAAATTTGCGCAGTGCTTACAATTTACTATTGTATTCCTCAGTTTTGTCTGAAGTCAAGCTGCTCTTTTGTGGCTCATAGGCCTAGTTTAGACGCTCTGTCGGAGTCGTATGAAACTTCGACGGACTAAATTCTGCCCGAAATCCTTCAACAAAGCTTTATAACTGTGATGAGGCGACAACAACTTGGATCACTTCTTAAAGTACCATCGCTTGGAAGCGCTAATGAAATATTAACACTAACAATAGCATATACGTGACCGTTCTTAATTAGACGATCACTTTTAATTGACGTGAGCCGTAAACTATCAGTACTTTGATTTAATTTTATTGACTACTGGTCGCTTAGTGGTCGAAAATCAACCATTATTTTTAATTTAATTTGTTTGAACGTTGTTTAGGCACTTTCTAAAATAATTTAAAAAGTCCTCACTACAATCTACTATGTAACTATTTAACCACATACATTGGGTGTTTATGTAATTGTATCATATTATGATATGGCAGTAAGATTGTTTCATTACGATACTGTGCTATTAAAGAGATGGAAATTCATTTATAATATGGAAATTCATATCAATTTTTAAAGGTATTTTTATCATTGATAATTTCAAATGGAATCTTTAAGGATTTCTTGTCGTATAAAGGTTATATATTTAGGCAAAAGCAACTTGCATTTACGTTGTTAGTTTCGGACAAAAATTGGCGCGGTCGCTCTCACGGAGGAATGCTATTGAAATCATTGAGGGATATGATTGTGTGAAAGAAGACCAATTTAAGGTGGACCGGGGAGGGGGGTGAGCTATCAACCGACATCGAAAGCGCATTAGGGCGCCGGGCTGCATTCTCTCGTCTGATTTATGCAACGTGCACCCGCTCGGCCAGCGACACCCGCCTTAATGAACGAACAAGTTACGTTATACTGTGAAATAGCTTTCATTATTTCACGCCAATACTAATAGACTTATGTCTGCGAATGCGTTCACCCACTAGCTACCAACGAGTGAGCTATTTCTTTAATCATTGCGAGAACTAATTACGCGTCTTCACGCGCGTGACATTTTAGCGTCGGCCGTTGGCTGAAAAAGTGAGTAAGAAATAATAAGTGCCAACTAGCAAATAAAGTAAAGAGTCAAAACTATAAATACCAATTATGGATAAATTCTTAACTCTAAAGTTATAAATATTTATAGTAAAAACATAATAGTCTCCTGTTTAAGACGGGAAGGCAGAAAACATGGTTATAATCTTTATTTTATAGCGTTGCAGTATTGTGTGTAAGGTGTGCATTGCAATATTTCTGTCACCATACTTAACATCGCAATTTGTTTGATAAATAATTATAAAAAATAAACAAGTTTAAAGGAATTCTTTAATCTCATTTCAATCTGTTTAAATTATGTTTATGGCCTTTTCCTTCACGAGATATTGCAAAATGCTTCTTCCTACCGTATTTTAAATATAATTTGATCGTCGTAGACGGATATCCACTTGTAATATTTCAGGATTAGTTCCATTCTAATGCCAAGTGTATTAATCTAACAAATAATTGTTTCTATTTTTTACTCTTATTAAGCAAAGTGAAATATTTTTGATTTTTAACTTCACAATGGTTTGTTTGGTATATGAACAAAGCTTAACTGACATTTATGATTTGTTATGAATGCTTCAGAATTTTTCAGTGATAATTATTAATAATGTTAAATAATAATATTAATAATGTGATGTGATGTTGATTGGATTCCATCCAATTTGTTGAAGTGGGAAACTCGACCCGCATCTATGAGACCAAGCCAACTTTGTTTGATTTTAATAGACATTTTACTGATAGCATTAGCGATCTTTACAGCTTCACGCGGACAGAAAGCCAAATTGAACAACTGATGCGACATTGGCGTTAGTTTTTCTGGAAGCTACTAGGCTATGTAACACTAAACTTCCACTAGGCTATAAACCCAATGCTATTTATTGATAGTGGTTGGATTTATTTATTTTTACCACTCTTAAACTATCGTGAAACGTGTTTCAGATGCAATTACTAAGCGGGTTTAACGCTTCCTTCTTCGCAGCTAACGATTCAGTCGTATTGCATATATTGCTGTTTATTTGCCGATTAATACTATAAAAAAATAATGGCTCATCTTTATGACCTGAGGGTGAGTAAGATGTAAATGGTAGCAACCAAAGTTCATCGAAGTGTGCACGGATATTCGCGTGATATCCGATATTCATATTCATCGATGCAATGATCTCCGTGCATTCACGTTTGTCCGTATGTAACGGATTTTTGCTTATACGCATGTAACTCGGGCCGGCAGGTTGCGTTCCGCCGCACCGGTTGTCATGTTCGGAATTCATACGACAACGATTTCATTGCGCTGTATCTAGATGCTCTAAAGCTACACCTGTTTTCGTTGTCTATTTTGCTGTTCGAGTGTTTATATTAATTAAAACCGAGGCGTCTGTTTATTTCAATGTCAGTCTATATATAATATACTAGGTTGCTTATATTTATTATACAGTGTTGGTTTTGTCACGTCCAACTTTTTTTATTTGCTTTTTGATGGTAATTGGCAGGCGCCATTGGATGTTTGTAACAAAAAGGGAAAAAAAAGGAAAAACAAAAGGAAAATCGACGCCTGTGGCGAAGAAGGAAATTCCTACTCTGTCTAGTTCTGGCTTTCAGCCACTGCCACAGGGAGTTACAAAAAAATCACAGTTCATTCCAAAAGGTTAGTAACCCAAAGAAGGAAGTCGGTCGAGTAAAAAACTCTACCCTCCATATATGAGTATTGTGACGATTACAACGGGTACAATCGCAGTAATATCGAACAGGAGGGAGCATGCGTCAATGACTCGTGTATAGTTAAGTTAGATGCGTCACAAATAGGAAAGATTCATTTGGACCCAAACCTGAATTCTTGCGCTCCCGATCCTTTAACTTTTTTATGTAAATAGCTGAGAAACGGACAAACGGCTCAGATTCTGGAAAATAGTCGCCGATGTTCACATGTGTCCACAACATAAAGATAACCCGTGGTAACCGCATGCTGTTAACTCTTCAATATTGGAATCGAAATTCCTAAAATATTTTTCGCTTGATTAGAAAGATGGTGGTAAGTCCAAAACGAAGACAAAAGACTTAAACATTAATAATTATTTAATTCTCACCACAATCATTTAAAAAATCTTTATTCAAAGTGTAGGTAAATTGTAGGTAATTGTAGGTAGGTAAATAAAGTAAATTGTCATAAAGTAAGTGTTTATAATTGTAATAATCATCATCACAACCCGTAACTGTCCCACTGCTGGGTTTAGTCTTTTCTCACATCAACACAAGAAAACAAGGGGCTACAAGGTCAAGACCGATATGTCGAACAATTAGGGATTAATAGACTTCATATTCCTTCGAGAACGTTATGAAGAACCTTCTGGTATGTAAGATTCCTT